>CAUYPK010043159.1:0-12253 GCA_963574355.1 Loris lydekkerianus | reverse complement strand
AATTCCCTCTTGTTTTTTGAATGGCGGAAAAACATAGCCCCTGTCTTAGGTTGCCTGCTCTTGCAGTTTCAGTCTTACCCGTCATGGGGATACAAACATCAATGGTTTGGTCCCTGTCTTAGGTTGACTGAATGCAGAGTGATCGTACCCGTCTTTGGGTACTATGAATGTAATCCACCATACAGCCTCTCCAGGAATCCTGGGAAGCCATTTCTGTCCTCCAACTATTAATTTGTTTTGCTTTGAGGAAAGGGTGTTTTGGATTTCTTGCTAGCAATTCTTCATTTAATATGAAACTTCATGAATTCCAGCTGTTAACCATATGATTTCTCCCAGCGTTTGATTTCCAGGCTTTTTACTTGTCTCTAAATCCTTCCCAGATGTTAGTCAGGAGGCCCCAGGCCTGGGGAGCAGAGGACACAGAGGCTCAGAGCTTCCCCCTGTCCAGAGGCCAAAGTGATAGGTGAGACCTTACTGACCGCTGAGAGCTCCCCGCCCCCCATTAGGAGGAGCTCTCTGCCTTTATACCAGGCTGTGCCCTGCAGGCTGCAGCAGCCACCTGCTCCTTATTTTTTTGAACTATTCTCCAATTCTCCACATAAAAACAGTATACTGTTCAGCTGAAATCAGTCCTAGGCTGTCTGCATTCTGGCTTTTGTTTACAATGGCTCTGCAGTGTTCTTGCCAAGGGAAGAAGTAGAAAAAAACGCCCTACCTCATCTTCAATTTAACCTTTTACAATCAGGGTCTCTTTTAGAACGTGAGAAAAATATAAAACACTGATTCATATGGGACAGAGATGAGTCCTAAGAGATGGAACAGTGGCTTAAAATACTCAAATACACATATAAGTATGTGTATCTGAAGGCTGCGATTTTTAAGCTAGAAATATTTGTTCAGAATGCAAGGCATTGAGTGCAGCTCCTAACATAAGGAGCACCTAGTGGTTTCACAGCTGACTGGAAGTCAGGAATCCCAGGACTGTTAAACTCCACCGTGATTCAGGTCGTGCCTGAGTCTGGGTACAGCGGCTCCTTGTGTGCTCCGCCTCTCCGTCTAGACACGCGTGACGAGGAGTCAGACCACCTCAAAGTTCTCTGCAGACCTCACCTCCTCTCATAAGGTTTCTCTGACCTCTCCACCTGACAGAAAAATGATTATGCTTTCCTTTTGACTATTCCTCCATCCTCCAAGCATCTCTACTGTAGCCCAAGCCATTTTATTATAATTGTAGTAGAACCTCTGTAGGGCAACCACCCAAGGGACTGTAACAAACTGGGCAATATACAGAGGTGGTCAACATAAGGAACGAGGCCTGCTATATGGGTAGGTACATGTGGTGGACATTCGGTCTATGAAAATTAGGTCAGCTTACAGAGGTGGTCAGTGTAGGGAGGTGGTCACCTATGGAGGTTCTACGGCATCTAGCCTCCCAAGTAGGCAGAGCCCTCCTGAAAGTGGAGCTTGTACTGTGTTCTTCAGGGCGCTCCCTCCTTCCTGCACTCTGCACAGTCTGCCAGATGGTGGGCGCTGGGAGCTGAGCTTCACTGGTGAAAATGTGTGTTTGGAGAAGGAAGGAGGTACATGTCAGTATCCGTGATAGGGTGGTCTTCAATCAGTTTAACACAGCCCTCACTCTTTCTGTCCTATCTGCCTGAAAATCTTTTCAGGACAGATGGTATTTGGAAGGCTTGTTGAGTTCTGAACACCAGCTCCTGATGTGGAGAGGCTGGAGCACATCCAGAGCCCAGCAGAGAGCCTTGCGGACGGCAGAGGCATCGATACCTGTTGTGCCCATTTCTGGTTCTCTTGGGCTCACCCATCTCTCCTCCAAGCCACCAGGACCAGACCAACTTTCCACAGGTAGACCTGCCATCACCTGGCTCAGCTCCCAGCCTTCGGCCTGGTGCCTCCTCTCCAGGGATTTTGTGCAGTGAGGAACAGTAAACACGCCCCTGGGAACACACCTGACGCAGGCAGGATGGGAGCCGCTGGGTAAATGCAGTCTAAGACACATGTGACCCAGCTCCTATGGTCCTGCCGTGGGTGGACAGACCCTAACGTCCTCAGCACTGACCCACCTGACAATGCACCTTTTCTTGGCTCTGCCTCACTCCTGTTCCATAGATGGATCATGCTCCCCAGTAAAACAGGATTTCACTTAAGTTTGACTCTGACTCTTCCTTCTGGAGAAGCAGGCACTCAAAACATAATAGCTGACTGAATGGATCAGGATGAGGAAGGTCTGCCAATGGTACCACACGGTGCATAAAGAACCAGGGAAAGATTCTCTTTAAAAAGGAAAGAATGTGGAATATGTCATATGGAAGAGAGAATGGATTTATTCTGTGTTGCCCCAGTTGGGTTCAACTAGATGTATAAATAAAAGTAACAATGAAAAAACTTCAAATCAATGCAGAGTTAGAAAAATGTTTAACTATTAGCACTGACCGCCCTGCCTGCATCCCAACTGCCAGCAATCCTCCCAGATTCATTCTGCAGGGGAGTCACAGAATCTTCCTTTAATCAACAGCCATTTAAGTCAAGCTATCCGGTGTTTGAATACTTCCAATAGCTTGCAGCTAACTTAAGGACAAAGTTCAAAGTCAGTCATTGGAGTCATTTAGTGACACAGAGAGCTTTGGCTTACGAAGTGGTGATGGCCATTTAGCCATGTGGAAGATGGATTGTAAGTAAGATTGTCTCATGAGAAATTTAGACCAGAGGTCCTTGCTGGTTCCTTCCAACTTTAAGACCACCTGATTCAATCATCTCTCTTAAAAGTCTCATCTCTCCTAAGTTTACAAATTTCCCCAAAGCCAATGACTCTCAAATCTTGACCTCCATCAGACTGTCCTGCAAAATGACAATTCTGTCTTCCAGCTGCCTGTTGGACTCTTTCATTCAGCTGTGCCATTATCCCTCTCCACTTAGTCCGGCTAATACTGAATTCATGTCCTCCCCAACCTCCCCCAGCTCACTTTCCCAACTCTTTATTTCCAACATGGTGCCCTCCCATCCCTGTAGGAGCCCCAACTGTGGGCAAGACCCTACCCAAATGCTACTCCTCCAACAGACCCTCTCAGCCTACATCTTTTTAGTGCCCACATGAAGACAGAGTGCACACAATGAGGGGCGCAGCAAATGGAAACGAGTCTGAACTCTGAGCCTTTTTTTATTTTTAAAATAATCCCAGCACCTACACAGTACCCTGAGCACAGCAAGCGTGCAGAAAGTATTTGGTGCATAAATCACTAAAAGAAAAAGTTGATGTTAAGGAACATGCTTCCTCAAGTTGCCACAGTGTGAAACCTCAGAGTCGTGGTTCCTCTCCCCTCAAATCCCACATTCAACTAGTTCTGCTTCTTCCTTCCCAGCCCCTCACATTTCTCCTTGGTTATACTTCCACCCCACCAACCCTCTCTGGCTCTTAAATCTCATTTGATATGTTCCCAGCCAATGCTTCTATGTCTGGGCATTTTAGATGCTTTTTAATATCCATTCGCTATGGATAAAAATACTAGATTATTCTTTCTAAAAAAAACCCCACTAATGGCTTCCCTCTACCCATGGGATAAAACACAAGTGCCTTGCTCTGGAATTTAGCAGTTTTCTGAGCCTGTCTTTGCAACTTTATTCCTCACACTGGGGTGTTCTCCTCACATTCCCCACCCTGGCTTCTGTCACTTCTCCACCTGGCCAAATCCTACACTTCTTTAGGCACCAATTTAAGTCCCTTCATCTAGATGAAGCTGTTCTTGATGACCCCAGTTTCAGGTGTGGACTCCATCCTCTAAATACCTATAGGTACCTCTTACTCAGAACCATATGTTAACTCCCAAAGGGTATTCCAAGGAATGTCAGTCCTCTGAGATTCCCTCTCACCAAAAACATATATGTACATACAAAATTAAAAAAGCAAAAAACCTTGTGAAGTCAAACATGTTTGTAAGCTGTGTACAAACACACCAAGTTTCATCTATGCTGTTCCAGTCAAGCTGCTCGACACCCTGTGTGGTGTGATTCATCTCGCAGTCAAGAGACATGAAAACTGGGATGAAATATTTGACAACCCTTAAAACTCCATTGTCTTGCCTGTAATCTGGGATTCAAATGCAGGCCGTCTAACTCCAGAGCCCTGATATGCTGCTCTTCTTTAATATGTAACATCAGCCAGCTTTTCAGATGTATAAAATGCTACATCAGTGTGGGCTCTTGGCACTACCAACAGTAATTGCACCCTCCACTAGTCTGCAAGCTCCCTGAGGGCAAACACCAGCACTGCTCCCACACAGAGCATGTGGCTGCAGTGGAGGACAGCATCCCAACAAAGCAGTTTTTTTCTTTAGTTTTCATCATTAAAAGCCTAGTTTTAATGTATAAAAACAACATAAGTTTTCAGGACATTTTCTAATCTGTTATTCCATTTTATTTTCGTGACAATGCTCTAAAAGGTTCGTGTTTTCAGTGCTTTTTGTACACAAGAAAATCAAGGAGGAAAGTTTGCTGTCTTGCCCAAAAGGGAAAACTAGGGTTCAGAAATGGGCCTTCTGCCTCCGACCTCAGTGTGCACATCACCCCTCCCCAGCGGACACAGGGGTCCCCTGCTGCCACCTCTGGGAGGTGCTGGTGGTCCGCCTTCAGCGAGACTCATTCATTCTGCTCAATGAATTGGTCTAGCAACCTCAGAGACACATCATAATGGAAGTATTCTTTTAGAAAATAAAAAATACAAGCTTTCCAAAGCATCTGCCTTTGGCACATTCAGGCCACTGCTTCGTAGAAATTAAATCCCTATCTCTCTGAAGTGAATTACTGGCGGAATACATGATATAACACCGAACCAGATTCTTATTCCTTTTTTCACTACTTTGTTGTTCATACCCTTTTGTTTATCCAATCTTGTTGTCTTTTTGTGTTCAGTATTTGAACACTACAATTGGAACATAAGCTATAACAGGTCTCTTCATATCGCCTTGCAGATGTGTGTATGGAAAGTATTCACACGCAGACACAGGCCATCACTGGTGAGACCTCAGCCCTCTGGCCCTTGCCAGGCCACATTTTCTGTCCAAAGCCTTTGCCTAAATAACAGGCTTCAGCATTTCTCTAGCAACAATCTACTTTCTCCCAAACTCCCTCTGGCCTGCAAGGGAGGTCGTTTTCAATGAATTTTTCTATTCTTTCCTTTCCTGTCGTCTTTTTCCTGATCAATGTTTTAATCTACCTGCTTGATTTTCAAATTACTTCGTAATTACGAAACATTTAGTTAATTTTAGCTTAATTCCAGAAAGCAATTTTCATCAGTGCCATCTCGGTCATTGTCTTTTCCTTTCCTTGGAAAAATTGTAGCAAGATGTGAAATTAATTGTGCCCTGATTTTAACAATGCTGCCTGAACTGTCTGGCTGTTCCTCTTTGAGGAAGCATCAATTAAAAAAAAAAAAAAAAAAAAAAGCATTCAAACTCATGGTTAAAAGAATTAGAATCTTTCAGCCTGGAACAATTGTTGAGGGTGACTATAATATCCTTTAAGTACATAGACGATAATGACTGGTCATTGGCAACTACAGAGAGACCAGAACAGAAGGGAATAAACAGATCTTAAGGGGAAAATGGAGATTCAGAACAGAGATTAGGAATAAATTGCTACCTAAAGACAGGCCTGGTGTAACCTGCAAGTGGAACAAATCTGTGGTACGTGTGGTATTTTAAAAATTCCCGGGTAAGCACCTGCTGCCCACTCCAAATGCTCTCTCCCACTGGCCTTCAGAGGACTCTCAATCTCCTGTCACACTCAAGAGTTTCCATCCTCCTTATGACTCTCTTCTAAAATCAAATGTTCTTGCAATTTGTTAAGTCAAAAACATGTTGGTATGGCTTAGGTAGGACCAGCAACATAATGAGTGGAACCTAGGATAAAATGAAAATGTGGAGCCCTGGTTCAAAAACTGAGCATTTCAGTATGGGGACAGGAGAGCGCTAGCACCCTGCATGGGGCTCTTCTCAATGTGGGACCCTGCCCAACCTCAAAGGCCCCATGTCCATGAATCTGGCCCTGGTGGCTTACTGTGATCACATGTAAACATAAAGATGGTAGCCCAGGAGGCATCTCTGTCAACCATGGACCTGGATCCATTGCTGATCCTGCAGAACCGGTCAGCCTCCCAAGATGGTGCTGGGGTGACAGGGAGCCACACACTCTCTGCAGTTATGTGGGGGCCTGCGCTGAGTAAGGTGATGAGATGAGCACATGGCCAAACCATCAGGTGAAGCTGAGTCCTGGCCATTCTCCTGCTGAAGTCCCTCTGCTCTAACACCTCCAGCCAGCCCTTGGCCTCCACGGACGTGCCTCTCAGCATCAGCCGGTCTCGGGTCCCCTCCCTCCAAACCCATCAGTTCTGGGCTTCTCTGTTCCTGCTCTCTGGGCTATGAAACGATACAAGCTGAAGTGCTATGGCTAATACCATCTTAACAGCTAAATCTGTCATTAGAAAAATGGTTCACAGAAGAGGAAAGAAAAGACCAAGCCCAACCCCTCAGGTGCCAGAGAATAGCCTGAGAGGGAATGAGGTAAATCCAAACTTTAATTTAATGTTTTGTTGGTTTTGTTTTTAAATTGTAAACATATATTGGAATTCTACTTTCTTTCCAGTCCATAATATAGTTCTATTTTCATAGTTTAAGGAGCTGTAGTATGTCAAATTACTTACATCTAGAACAAAATAAGCTGTCTACATTTTCACTTTTCTCCAGGCATAAACAGAATATTTGATTCATTGTGATTGTGACAAGAGCCACACTGATATGTGAGAGCCAGTAGGTCTTTATTTCATTTTATTTTGAATAATTAGAAGTTAAAAAACAAACTCCTATTGATAAAGTGACAAAACGCTTTTTTCAAAGTCACATCCAGGAGTCTCCCAAGGTTGATCTAGACTAGAGCCTCAGCTCTGGGAAATTTTGAGTAGCCTTTGAGACTAATAAACTCAGCATACATTTTCCTAAAACAGAATGTCCACTGCATTTTTATTTGACCAGTTCTCTAATAGACAAAAGTTTTTTGACAACACAAAAGTTAATAAATACATGTGTCAAATGGTCTATGAAGCTAGTGTATGATGCCTCATAGTCATATTAATGTATGCAGCTATGATTTAATAATAAATAAATAAATAAATAAATAAATAAAAGTTAATAAATACCAACTTTTCCAATCATATACACTTTGAGTTGCCAAAAAACGATAAGATTTGCCAACACGGAAAGAGAAGATTTAGTGGATTTTCCTGCATTCTGTGACCAAGGCATTTAAGAGAACAGAGCTTCAGACTTGACATCTACCCCACTGATTCCTACGTACACACATACAACTTCACATTTCACCCTTATTCTATAATTTCACTGAGATGTATTTGGAAACAAGTAGACCACTTTGACACATTCGAGGTTGCACTCATGGAGCTCTGAATGACCAGGGACTTTGTTCAATGGTGAAAGAACTTTAAAAGACATTCTCTGACCAGGTTCTGTAGCTCAAGACTGAATCCCAGCACTTTAGGAGGGCGAGGCAGGAGGATCGCCTAAAGCTAGGAGTTCCAGATAAACCTGGGAAACATAGCCAGACTCTGTCTCTACAAGAAATTTAAATCATAGCCAGGCATGGTGGTATGTACCTGTAGTCCCAGCTACTCAGCAAACTGAGGCAGGAGGATCACTTTGGTCAGGAATTTGAGGCTGCAATGAGCTATGATCACACCATGGCACTCCAGCCTGGTGACAGAATGAGACTCTGTCAAAAGGAAGGAAGAGATGGAGGGAGGGAGGGAGTGAAGGAGGCAAAAACTTTTACTTGCAAGGTACTTCCTGATTTCAGGGACAAAGTATCAGAGGAACCAACCCAGAAGAAAGTTTCTCTTTGTCGAGACCTTCTTTTTGTAAAACCCAAAGACCAGATGGGCAGCTGGTATTAATATTTCCCTTCAAGGTTGGGGGTGGGCAGCTTTATAGATAAGGGCTGATCATAAACCAGCTGCATTTGCACACAACAGTAGAGTTAGCCTGTCCCTTCCTGCCTTAAACCCCAATGCTCACTTCTCTTTCATACTGATAAATGTCCTCTGTGGCATTTTTTTTTTTTTTTCCAGAATAGGAAAAAGGCACTTGTCTGCATTAGAAACCTGTTCGGGAAGTCTCCCCAGTGATTTTCTCAGTGGTACCTGGGATCTCCTGTCAGCTGCCTCTTGGTTGGCAGAAGCTGCTTCTCCTGTCATCATGGCATCTTTTAAAGCCAAACTTCTTTCTAACACATTCAAGCCATCCTTTGCTGGCATTACATTCCCCTGCTTTCACTCCATCACCTTCCTTTTGCTTTGTCCTATAATGACTCTGCTCTTTCCAGAGCCACATCCTGTTCTTATGGCAACTTGCACCCACATAGAAGCTGCATTTCAATGGGTGATGAGAAGGCATTTCCCAGAGTGGAAGGGTGTTGTGCTTGCTGGTGCAGCTTTCTTTTCTCCTTTTACGATGGTCCTCATGCTGGATTCATTTATATTGACTGCCGGCAACCACAGCTGAAGACTTCAACCCACAGGATCTATCAAGCAACTCACCTTTTTCTTATAATGTCATGACTTTTCTCTGCTTCGTTGGAGCACTTCCAGCATCCCCTGTGGCACTTCTATGAGTCTCACAATGTTAATCAAGGTTTACAGTATTGCACTAAACATGATTTAAAAAAAATATGTCAGAACCATGAGGAATCGCTTTTTATTGTGACATGTAACTTATTGGAGAGATGAGCTGCTCCCATGGAGATGATCAGCAGACACTCACAACACCTGAGCTCTCGTGACAGCCACAGGAGCCGGCTGCAAAGTCACCACAGTCATACAGTAGGCATCGCAGTGAGTTCTATACAGTTACGAGTTAATGCTGGGTCTTTACATTTGTTTACGTTTCTCTTAACTGGGAATGGAGCCATGTACCATCTGTGCCTGTGTGCAAAATTTTGATAAAGTTTAACATTTTATAATAGATTTGTATATACTTTATAGAGCAACTGGTAAAACAGACTAGTATCTACATATATTTTATGCATTCGTGATATAAATACCTAAAGCTTTTTTAAATTTTTTTCATATCTCTGGGCTACACAGTTCATCTGTCATTTTTTCAAATTGTTACAAATCTCAAAAAAAAATTCAATACATCTATTGGAAAAATCTGCATGTAAGTGGGCCTACTTCAGGGTCAACTATCCTACTCCTAATAATAATGATAATTCCTACCACATGTCAAGTGCTTGTCATGTGCCAGACATGGTGAATTTTATACACATATACCATTTACCATCGTTAGTATCCTTATATTAATAAAGAGGACCTCAAAATTAATTGAATGAGATTATAAAGTTTGAAAGTCAAATGGCTATTAAGTAGTAGAAGTAGGGCTTAAATCCAGGTGTTTCTGGCTCTAACCCACCACAACACACTTGTCCCCCTGCCAAAAGTTTGCATTCGTACATGTACCATTTAAAGTTTGAGAAACACTAGAGTGAATGATGGAAACCACAACTGCAGAGAGCCCTCAACAACAGGTTGGGAGAATTCTGGATTATAGGCAGAAAGTGGGTACATCCCTTGAAAGAAGAAAAGAAAGCACTTTAAAAAGAAAAGTTTTAGCCAGACAGTTCTCCTTTCTTAATGACGTCAAGACAATCATTAATCTTCCCATGTCAGAGAGACTGAGTTGTAAAAATGGCACCCCAAAGCAAGGACCGATACTGGATTTGCAGGAAATGCAACCAACATAAACAAAGACTTCAAAGAAGAGCAGGAGAGTAGGACACCCCACTGCAGTCAGCTGCACCTGCTGCCTGCAGCCTTGGCCTCAATCAGGAGCCGCGTTACAGAAGTGGAGCTGCACATTCTAGTCAGAAGATGGGAGCAAATCAGATCAAAGCCTGTCGTAGATTACTGGAGAGGCCGGAGGGTTCCTGTGTGCAACATGTACCCTAAACTTTCTAATTCTGCTAAATTTAGAATCCATGATAAATAACAAGCAGTCAATTTTGAAATTTACTAAGAAGCATTTTGAGTTGGAGGAATTTGTGTGGAGTTAGCAATAATGCCGTAGGAATAAGAGTGCGCCAGGGAGCAAATGACCCAAGCTGTGAAAAAACAAATATGATCTCATGAAGTGATTGGAACATCATTGTTTGAGGCTTTAAATAGTAAAGAGAGAATGACAGAAAAATATGAGGCTTTCAAAACAATATAAAATTTAGAGCTTCTTGGTTTAGAGCGAAATGAATTCGATTCCAGTAGGAAACTAAAGACCTTGATTGTCATGTTGTGCGAACATCCTGAATGACATTATACTCAGCACACATCTCATTAATATTTGAGGGTTGCATTTCCTTTTACTAATTCTTAATATTCTATCATTTTTCAAACAGAAATTTCCATATTCCTACTGAATTTACCAAGGAAATTTTTTTTCCAAAGACATAGTAGTTTATCAGTAGAATTTGTTGGATCTTCTGCATTCCCCTTAGAAATGGCCCCTATACATGCACATCCCATGGGTCATTCATTGATCTTAACACTTCATTACTAACTAGTTTTTCTAGAACCCATGTTTCTGTACTACTGGGAAACAATCTTTAAAATAAAAATTGCCAATCCAAAATAGAAAGGGTTAGTCCTCTATTCCTCTTCCACAATAGAAAGCATGGCTGCAATTTTATTTTAACAGAATAATACATGATAAAGGGATGTTTCATACTAATAAATTAAATTTGGGTCACCAATGCAAAATAGAAATGTTTCTGATAGTTACAGTCTGGAATGTGAAATCCAACAAAAAAAGTACAATCGCTCTGGAAAATGTTTCTTTGTATTTAAAAAGGGAGACTATCATTTTAACATTTCTCTTAACTTTGCTAAAAATAATAACCATGACAGAATGCTTTTCCCCCTACTAACAGGGATGCCAAATGGAAAAAATAACTAAAGAGCCACAGTGACCTCTAGTGGAAAGACGCAGAAAGGGTCTTCATGCACAGTAGCTACTGACAGTGTTTGTGGACAAAACCATTCTCTTGCTACAAATAAAATCATAAGAAAATATAGTGTTGTTAGTTCCAGAAAAAGAATTCATATTCATTCTTGAACCTGATTTCCTTAGTTACTGGAAGTTTCATAAGTTTCTTTAAACTGTAATTTATGTAGTTGTTATCAGGCTATATGCATAATTTTGCATACTCCAAATTTACTTTTGACATGACAACATGAGCACTTCCCCATGATATTAAAAAAAAGTCATAAGCATCCTTTTTGATATACCATACTTTATTTAACCTTTTCTTCTTTCTAAGAAACTTTAAAGGAACCAAAATTATACCAAAAGTAATGAAAATTTTGCAAAGGCATCTAAATAGGATTAGCAAAGCATTGAAAAATAAGGAAGGTCCTTGGGCAACTTAATAAATTCACAGAGATGATTTGTAATCAAAATGTCAATCTGCTATCTTCAGCCTGCTAATATGAGAAGGACATTTTAGGGACCCAAGAAAAGAAGTGAAGGTGGCGGGGGGTGATCAGGGTGGTAAAAAGGCACCTTCCTGCGAACACTGCAGGGCAGTGTGCCTGGTACTCAATGCTGTGACCCACTGAGGAGGTCAGAACAGGGCCAGCATCCCGGCCATCCAGAAAAGCATTCGAGGAAGCCATCCAAGGCTGGTCAGGTGAAGAGGAAGCAGGAGATATACTCAAGGTAGAATGAAAAGCATGCAGAATTACAGAGGCAGGAGCTCCGTTTTCCCCCAAGGATGGACAGTCGCTTACTCCAGCAGAGGACTTAGAAGAGAGCACATCTTGTAAGGCAAAGAGAGAGGGGTGAAAGGAACAGGTTTGAGCATCCCCTACATCCCAGCCCTGCTGCTGTGTTTGGCTGCTTTGTTTTGCTTTATCATTACAGCCTGTCTTAGGAGGAGAAAGCTCAGAGGATCAAAGGGGGGAATTCTTGGCCAGTGAATGGAAGAGGCAAGATCTGAACCTGATGGGTTGTCCTTAGAAAGTGAGACAATTGTGTCCTTTCTGACCATGTTTAATCATCAGAGAAATGCAAATCAAAACTACTTTGAGATATCACCTGACCCCAGTAAGAGTAGCCCACATAACAAAATCCCAAAACCAGAGATGTTGGCGTGGATGTGGAGGAAAGGGCACACTTCTACACTGCTGGTG
>CAUYPK010043155.1:0-13026 GCA_963574355.1 Loris lydekkerianus | reverse complement strand
TACGGGGCATCTCACAAGGGCAAGGGTGAAACTCAGCAAATGGGAAATGTAAATGTCATGCCACGGTGACTGGGAAAATGCCAGGAAGGCTATGTTGAATATTGGGATGAAAATGTGTCAAATGGTTTATGAAGCTAGTATATGATGCCCCATGATCATATCCATGTACATAGCTATGATTTAATAAATAAATAAATAAATAAATAAATAAAATAAAAAAAAAAAAAAAAAAAAAAGAATGAAAGAAAAAGTATCCAATGTACTCAGCCTTACTGTGAAACTAATTTGTGGCTTTCATATGAAAGCTATAACCCAGTTATAACCTAATAATATGGGAGAGGGACAGAGGGATGGGAAGGGAGGAGGCAGAATGGACAGAGGGAAGGTGATTTGTGGGATTACACCTATGGTGCATCTTATAAGTGTACATGTGAATCTTAGTAAATGTAGAATATAAATGTCTTAACATAATAACTAAGAAAATGCCAAGAAGGCTATGTTAACCAGTGTGATGAAAATTTGTCAAATATTGTATAAAACCAGTGTATGGTGCCCCATGATTGCATTAATGTACACAGCTATGATGTAATAAATAAAAACAGAAGGAAAGAAAGGAAGGAAGGAAGGAAGGAAGGAAGGAAGGAAGGAAGGAAGAAAGAAAGAAAGAAAGAAAGAAAGAAAGAAAGAAAGAAAGAAAGAAAAGCAGCTGCTTTTTCAAAGAGTAAAGAGGATTGTTTTTCTTTTCTTTTCTTCCTCCAAATGAACAAATGACCTCAGATCTTCTGTTGAATACTGGCAGCTTATCTTAAGGTTATTTTTAACATAGCAATCATAGTGTTTAGCAGACAGAAAGATAGAAAAACAGTTTGATAAATTTTGTATTACCTCTGTAATGGTGAGTTGATTATTAGAGTTCTGAATTTTGATAAATCTTTTTCTATTACTACTTTAAACATGTGTGCAAGAACAGAAACCTAAGAGGCTTTAAGCATAAGTCTTATAAACTGAGAACAGATAACTTTGTTGTTTTAATTAGAGATTTCCTTTTCATTATAATCATTGAAACCACATACAAAATTCTTTATAAATTGCTTTCCACAAACCTTTGTAACTTAACATACATTTTAAAATTCCTCATTTTTTCCGTAAATTTTATTTCCTAAAACTACTAGTTACCTTAAGAGAAAAGGTTTTTTTTACAAGGCTCTTTTATATAAAATTATTTGCTTTTCTTTTATTCTTTTTATTTAAACTATATCTTCATACTTATGTATTTGTACCCATCTCTTTCTTTCCTACTCACTGGTTTCTTCTATTTTAACTTCAAAGTCAGAAGAAAAAAAAAAGAAAAAAGGTTATATACAAATTCTCAGTCAAGCTTCTCTAAAAACCTATGATGTTAAAGGAGTTATTTAACTTAACCTTAAGATTCTGTGCAAACAATGGGGTTGGACAATCACATTTGAACTCCCAATGGCAGAGAGGTTGTAGCATACACAGGGATTTGTATTTTACCTTCTACTTTAAAGATGGAGCCACAAAAACATGTTCATTGTCAGAGCCTATATAAAGAGGCAGGGCAAACTTAGGGATGACTTTCTCAGTAGAAAATGTGTGACTTTTTTGGCTTTTTCACTTTGAGTAAGAAAAGTTTCAAACCATGCTGAGTAAGTACAAAAAAATACTGGAAGACATGTATATCCTGTTTGAAAGCATTTTAGTAAAGTCTACTTGTATGTTTTAAAAGGGTGGAGTTCTTACACTTTGAATACTTGGTGGGTAGAAGGGGACTTGTTTGAATTAAATTGATTACAGGTGGCACATCTTGGACTTATTGTTTTTGCCAGGCTTGCCTGCTAGAAATTGTTCCATAGTAGAGTGTCCTAGATTGGTGGACTCATGCAGAGTACTTCTCAATAATTCTGGCACAAATATTCTTCCATCCAGTAAATGCAATCACCATCTACAGCAAATGCTGACTCTTGTGCTAACCACTCTAATTATTTTTTCTTTTTTTCCTATAAAGTTGAGACCAATGTAGGATGGCTGCAAGAATGCATTGGTTTCCCACTACCCTTCCTGCTTCTGTATCAGTTTTAGTATTCCTCAAAATAACACGTCTTTGCATCTTTACGTGTTCGTTGTAATGTATTACCATCACCCTGCTAGGTTTTGTACATGGCCTTTAATAGCTGTTATATTTCTTGATGACACTTTGCTTGTTTTCCAGCTCAGTTTAATAGTCCTTTTTCTTTATACAGTACATCATGCATATGCTGTGTTAAAAAGGCTTATGTTGAATCAGTATAAATGTTGACCATCTTATCTTTACTTAATTTCAAAGCCTTGGTGAATGCTATAATTTCTGCCTTTTGGGTCCCAGGTTGGTGTTCTTTTTTTGAATGGCTTGGAATGCTTTTTACTGAGGGCGTTTTACACTGGGTTCTTTATCACCCTGCTTTTTAGCTCCTTAGAAAGGGCTGAGAAAACACAGTAAAATTTAGATCGTTAAGTGACAGAAGTCAGCTGCCCCTAAAAATTCTCACAACTGCTGCCTGACCTTGAAAACAGGCATACACACATCACCTTCTTTCTCTCCACACTCAACTTTCTCTGGCTTTTGGCTATGGTGATTCCACATTATTATATACTAGTTGGTATAACTATGTCTCCTTTCCAGAAATTTTATATTCGTGGTTATGTAAATGTTTTAAAGTACATTTAATGTACACTATGACTGTTGTGCAGTAAAGGTTGAAAGATCCCTAATCAGTGCTTCTCCAGAGATTTTAGGGGAATTTTTAAACTCCTGTGGCAACCAAGTCTAGCCATATTATTAAGCAGCACTATTTTGGAATTTTTCCCACTGGAAGGCAGTTAGTGACTTATTGGAGCCACTCAGATGGTAAAGAAGGTATCATTCAAATCTAAAGAATTAAACCAAGCAATTTCTGCTGATACAAAGCTAAGAAGAGTATATGGGTTGGGCGCTGTCAGATGCAAGGTTACAGTAGCTTGATTGACTAGTCTCAAGTCCTGCACAGGACAATATTCCAAAGTTCTTTCCTGGCTTTGGTACTGGCAAAAGCAGAGTATTCCATTGTGACTGACAGGAGCAGAAAATACCATAAGACTTTAGTTTGTTTAAAGAAGCCTGAATTCTATTCAGTGCCACCCTTGGCAGTGAATATTGACTTTGTCTATAAGATTTTTCCCCTGTCTTTGGTTACACATATACAGGTTCTTGGTTTGTAGTCAGTCCATGGAAATAATCTTCTGCCCATGAATCAGGCCACTTAGTGATCAATTCTGACTTTAAGTTTCATTGTTTTATCTTCATGAATAATCATTCTTCTTCCTGAGGCATGGTTACAGTTAACAACACACATGGGGTAGGAACCTTGAGATTAACAGTTCCCTTGTCAGTAAATGTTATCTTGGCCCTCAGTGCACTTAGTAAGTCTCTCCCTAATAAGGAGGATTTAGGGACAGTCCAGCATACAGAAACTGATGAATTACTTGATGTCCTCAAATGCTGCAGGTTTTTTAGTAGGCAGAAATCTTGGGCAGCTACACTTCCAGTTGTTCCCATTATGGCCCAGGGGGTGAGAGGAGCTATAGTCATTATGGGGGATACTGCACCAGTATCTAGTAAAAAGTGCATATTTTTTGACCTCTATTTTTATTCTAACCATAGTCTTGGGTGTGGGAGGATTACAGAGCCCTGTTCCCATCAGTCCAAAAGTGAATCCACAGCTAGATTGAAGGCAGCTGTCTTTTCACTAGATGGTGGAGGGGGGGATGTTAGGCTCCTAATAGTCATTCATTCTTCCAGTGACCTTGTTCTATGCAGGTGGCGCACTGGTACCTTTACTGTTAAAAAGGGGGGCTGCTTGATGTCCCTCATTACCTTCCTCTGCCCTTTATTGCTACTGCTATAATATTAGCTTTATGTCCAACTGCCTGTTTTTGTTTTTGTTTTTTTTTTTGTTTGTTTTTTCTTTTCTTTTTTTCCTTTCCTGTCTCCCTTTTAAAAGTGGCATCCCTGTTTGCAACACTTTATCAGCTATAGAAAGTAACTGGATTGTGACCCTACCGTGGAACTGTTCTTGTTTCTGAAGTTTTCTCCTTATGTTTTCCGCACTTTGGCTTACAAAAGCCATGTTTACCATGCTCAGGCTCTCTGGTTTACCTGTCAATCTCTGAATACCTTTGAGGTCACTGGAGTTTCATAAATAGTCCTCAAGCAAACCTTCATCAGTACTAAACAAATACATTAAGAGATTATGGCAAACCACCTGTCACATTGTGTGTTTGAAATAGGATGTGCATGAACTCCACCACTAATTATGTCTTTCCTGTATAAAAAGGTGTTGTTTCTCCATTCCCATTAGTCCTTAGAAGTGAATGATTGGTAGACCATTAGCCTTCCTTCCTGCCAGTGTGCATTCTCATCTGGGCTGGCATATCAGGTTTCTCAGAGTGGCATCTGCCTGTCAGAGTTTGTCCTCAATCTGGCAGCTAATTAGAAAGTTTTAGTTGGATTAAGTTCTCCAAGATCACCACTTACTACACCCCTTTCAATTCCATTAAACTATTCTGATGGACTGCTGGCCTCTGAGGGAATGCTGAGTTGTCTCACATTGCCTCAAAAGCCTGGTGGTGGTTTTGTCTGTATTTCAGGTGATTTTCTGAATTGGGATCTACTGGTATTAGCCCTTTTGATTTCTCATTAGAACTTTTGATCTTTTGTTCTTTTGTTCATCTGCTTTAGCTACCTTTGCAATTGCTGCCTATCTTTTCATCCACAGGGTGGCATTAACATTAGTGTAAACCAAGTGTCCATGTACGTGAAGCAATCAGAGAGTCTAGGCTTACCAGTCACTACTCTCTATACCTACTTTACTAGACTTACATATAAACTCTCTTCTGATGACCAGCCTATTGTAAAGGATGGCCATTTTAGTTGACAAAGTTTTCTCATGTTTTTAGGAGTCATGGTAACTCCATACTCCCATTCAAAGCCTTTCTTAAAATTCTGAATCATTAATCACAGAGGAATTTCCTTACATGAGGTGAGCCCCATTCCTGTGGTACCAACAAGCAAAGAGTGGTGAGTTTGAGGATAATTTAGGCACCTGACTAAGATTTGCCTTAAAGCCGTACCTCTCCCAGGGCTTTGAGGTACCAACCCATGCTTCTCATGATAGGCAGAATACCACCCTCTCTGCAATCTATGCTCCTGCTATACCCAGGGACACATCTTTCAGGGCCACACTCTGTGGTACACAGGGATTCACAGCAGCAACTTCCTAAGTCCCAGAAGCTTTCATCCCTACACTGGGTTGTCCCCAGTCCTACCCCCCACACAGGGACACAGCAACACTGGAAAGTGTTTATTGACACTCTACATATAGGACATCTCTCTTCTGTGCTTTTTACACCAGACATCCTTTGCTCCTTTCTCTCCCCTGCTTGTGAGATACATGCAGATTCATTTCTGGCAGCAACAGAGGTTTCTCAAACCTCCATTGCCAACATTTTCAAAGCTGTGGGTCAAGCACAGGCAACACACACACACACATGCACGCACACCACACATGCACACCACACACACACACACATAGACTTACATGAACATGACAAACTCAGAGGGACACATATTAATTTGAGAGGATAGCTTTTGTCTCTGAAGGACGTGTGAACCCTTGGGTGTGGGTGCCCACATTCTTCCCCTGGGCAGGTACACTTTCCCTTGCCTTTTGCTATTCCTTTCCAACCTCTTCTCAAGAGACCCCCACACACCATACCCACTTACTCTCTGGACACTGGCACATAGTGCCTGGATCGCCTGAATTGGAGTTTTGAGCATTGATAAGAAAAAGAAGAAGCTTGGATTACAAGCTAAGAGAGCAAGGTGTGGGCACAGCAATTCTGTAGTTAATCTTTAGATGTCTGTGGAAGCTCAGAGCAGGGGATGCAATGAGGCAAACTGAATGGGTGGCAGGGGCTGCAGAGTGGGCTGAAAGTCAGAGTATGACCATTCAGGGAAACATGGTTATTGATTCAGCCCTGCTGATTCCCCAGTGATCCTAAACCTCTTTTGGGTTTGAACTTCTTTCTCAGAATGACCATCTTTCCTTTCCTTCCTACACCCAGGGAAACCTTTATTGGCCACTGCACTTACTCTAGTACCTCATCTTCTCCACTATTCCCCAGACACCAGACAAGCAGGCTTCTCAGCTCCAACCCTGGGCTGCTCACCTGACCTCCTCCTCCTTCTCTGTCATGGTGCCTGACTTCATATGTAGTAGTCCAGGGGATTGTGCCACAGGTTCTCACCTATGATCTGGTGAGAGAAAGAGGGTTGGTGTAGTCCTGTATTAAGCTCAATTCCCCTTACCCCAGACAGAAATTCAGCATGTTACATCAGATGATGCCCACTTGGGACCAACCTCAGCAATGCGATTGGCCCTTGGGCAGTTGTGGTTTTTTAACCAACTGAAGAAGGTCAAACAACTGCTGTCTTGTTTATAGGAGGGGTTTTCATCATCATAATCCTAGAAGAACTGAGTGGAAGATGACCTGTATCCTGTAGGAAAAGCATTCCTGTAAAGATTATATGCATCATGGGCAACTTCAATCTCCTCCCCCACCATCCAGGCAGCCACATCCCACTAGTTATACTAAGGTCATAATCCTTGGTGATCACTTCATTCTGGAAATAGGGGTTGAGTTGGAAGAAAAACAGCACCCTGCAGTGGCACTTGAGAAAGTTAACTTCCTCCACCTGCCAGGGAATAATCGGGGCCAGCACCAAGAAGAATGGAGACTTGTCTTGGGTGTGCTTAGGCAGACAGTTTTCTGGTGGCTAAGGACACTTTTCTTTCACACCTCTGCCACTCAAATGCCAACACATCCACCCATGCCCAGCCTTTTTCAGGTCCCTGGCCTACCTCCAAATTGGTCATGTAGGCAAGCACATCTTATAATTATAGTTTTAAATTTTCTTAGGTTGGAAAACCATTTATTGAATAAAGAATCTGGGTTAAAACTATCTCACATTTGCATAAGTACATAACATATCTTTGTCTTGCTCCGTGATTATAGTCGATATCTGCAGGTGGTTCATTATCTGCCTCGGGTTAAGGATATTTTTCTAGCCAGTGAATGAAGAACTGGGCACCATGCCATGCAGTAGGTCTTGAGAGCATTGACAGTGTGGGAGTATGGGGGTAGAATCCCCAAGTTTTTAGGCCTCCAGGACTCCTATGTCTTCCTCAGCCTCTGCTTTCTTTAAGACATGCTCAGGGCTTACCTTCTCTTGGAGGGCCAGATGAGGGGGTTGAACCTGAGCCCTTCTGTACTGAATTGTGGAGGGTTGGCTACCCAAAGCCTCCTAAATCCAAGATAGTCCTGGGCTCCTGCTGTTGGCATCACACTGATCTGGGGATTGGCCTTGTCCTCTCCCTGTGCTGGCTAACATGCTCCCTGCTTCCTCCCCAGTGGGACATCTTATCTTGAAACTACTATTGGACCCTAGTGCCTTTCTGGCTGTGCCTGGTACTCCTATAGGCTCTTGGACTTCAAGGGAGGGCACATATCCCTGTCTCTGACTTGTATGTGGGAAACAGCAGCAGCAGGCTGTCAAAATGAAAAAAGAAGGCCAGGCTGGGTAAAGTTAGTGTCTTTTGGAGGGCAGCCCCTTGCACAACCATGCCCAGCATTGGAACAAATTGGGTGTTGGTAGTGAACTCCTGGAACCAGGCATAGCCTCTCAGTGGCTTGGATGTACTGCCAATCATCTAAGTCCTATACCAGGATCATTCTCTTTGAAGTTCTCTTGCCTGAGAATGACTCTTTCTGCCATCTGTCCTCCTTTACAGAGATAAATGTTATCCCCAGTCTTCACTACACGCTCATGCACTACCTGCAATGCAGGTGGCTAAGATCCATCCACATACTCAGCAGCCAGTGGCTGTGAGAAGAGGGCCCTTGTGTCACCAATCTGGCTCCTGCTGTCTCTTCTGCCTTGTGCAGTGTCCTTCCCCTCCCGTGTGTGCTGCCCTGTTCACTCTGACCCCAGCATTGCTCAGTGGAGCCCTCATGAATGAGCAGAAGTAAGGATAGAGCATTGGCCCAGAAGCCAGAGATGTTCCAGATGATGGTCCTTCTGTGCTCAAAGTGTGCCTTCAGTCTCTGCTCGACCTTGTGCTTCAGACGAGCGTAGGCCCTGGTGGTTTGGGCATTTACTCTGCTGAACTCTCACTGAAGCACCTTTAGAGCCCCCAGGGTGGGTCTGGAAATTATGGGAGAGGGCTCTGCCTGTGTTTTCCAGTTCTCTTGCTTTTTGTTGTTGTCTTCATTACCCTTCTGACACTTTTGGGCCACCCATGGCCTCACCTCCGCACCTTCACTACCTGCTCCACCTCTACCACCTTCACTATATTCTTAGCTACAATTACCGACTCACCCCCTATGCAACTGTGGTCTGGCTCCACCACAGTCAAACTATCTTTCATAGCTTCCACCCTCAACACATTGCTGTCCTCATTTGTCCCACAGACCTCAGTTTGCACTAAGGCAGACATAGCAGCAATAGTCTCCTGGGCCTTGTCCTCCTGAAGGACTCTTTCCTGACCTAAGACTTCCACATCCCAGGTTTTCTGCTGAGTATCACCGCCCAAAGCACTTGCCTCACTTAAGATGTAGTTGACACCCAGCATGTTATGGAGAAGGAGGCAGTGTGAAGCCCTCGTATTACAGCATCCTGCTGGCAGCAGAGGAGAGCCAACACCAGCTCTTGGACCAGTGAGTAATACAGCCGCCAAGGGCCTCATGTGCATGCGCACACACGTACAGGTGTTTGTGACATCTGGCCGGCACCCAAGGCAGGTAATAACCAACAGTTTGCCTGCAGCATGAATGGCCAACCTTATGGTAGGACAAACTTGGGGGAAAGGACTAGATTAAAACTTGAGCTGACTGGTGTGTTGCCTGTTGTTTATTCTTAGAGAATATTAAAACTACACATCTGCTCCATTCACACCTGGTTGAGTGCCTGTGTATTCTGTAACATGGGCCAAGAGGAAACACAGAAACCATAAAGGAGAGCCCGCACTGTCTAATTTACAGCAGAAGTACATGAGCCTGAGGGGTTCATCTCCTCACAGGTTTTCAGAGGGCTTTACTAGACTAGGATGGCTAGGCTCCATAGTCAGCTGTGCAGCAAGGTCTGGCTCAGGGACAGGAAAAAGGAACTTCTAAGTCACAGCTGACTGCCAAAAAGGCTCATGGCAGGCCACCGAGCAAAACCCCTCATGGCTGATGTGCACATCTCCATGCAGCTAGGTTCCCCAGGGGAGGAACAAGGGAGGTGGAGGTGGCTTTCTAGAAAACATGGGTTCTTGTGAGGTAATGGTTTCACTCTTTCTTGAGTATGACTTTCAGAAAAAAAGTTTCTTATGAATAACAGAAACATCTACTGTACCTTCTATTTGGTATGTGCTGTTGAAATGGATGCATGACTATGTGTATAGTTATAGGGATGAAGCCAGATCAGGGGTATTCACAGTGTCTACCCTGGACATACTCGAGACCCAATAGATTGTAGAAAGATCTTTGAATCCAAAGTCTAGCACAGGAGGGTCCATACTGCAGTGAATAACTGAGGCACATGTGGGATGTAGGACAAGATTTGTCCCAATGCCATTGTCAGTCAGGCAAGCTGGGGGGGAGAGGGAATGGGACAGAGACAGAGGCAAAGATCACTGAGACAAGAGAAAGAAAGAATGAAAATGGTGGCAGAGAGTAGAGGGAATGAAAGAGGCAGACAGTAGTGGGTGAGAGACAGGTTCTCACAGCAGACTAGAAGGAAACACTTATTGCAGGTTGCTTTGAGACCTGGTGGCCAAGGGAATCTGTGGTGTCCAGACAGGAGTCATAAGAGGAGGCCACTGTCTGCAGCACAAGCAAGGGGAGGGTTATGTACCCTGGTAATGGAAGTGAGTCTTCCTGCATGCCTCCCTCATATCTCAAGGCAGAGCTACATACTCCATTTTTCAAATATGGAAGACTTTGAATAAATGGGCCCCATGCAATCATGGGCTGAGTCATCCTGGAGAACAGTTCCTATGACATTTCAAAGCAAAAGTAAAAGGGAGGAGAGCTGTTTTCAGTACTAAGGCTGTGGGAAAGGGCAACACAGACATATACTAATTATGGGCGATATACCCTTTCTTCTCCAACACCCTTAGAAAAAAGGCACATTCTACAAGAGGGATAGTCCCACTGGAGCATGAGAGTAAGCTCAATGTTGTGAGGTTCACATATCAGGCATGCCCTTCATACCCCAATTTCCTGGGTCCTGAATAATCTCTCTTTTCTCACACAAGCATAGAAGCTACTGAGTAGAGTTACCCTTTAGAAAGCTTTGGTAGCTGCAGTGCCTGGTTGCAGCTCTGCCTGGCAGGCACCATCGCTGATATATCCCTGTGTTAGAGGCTGTGAGCTCAGCAATCCCTCCCTAGTTGTGGATGATGTTTGTCTGGACAAACAGGCACAAGTAGTGAATCTGAGCTTACACTTGATGAGAGGTTCAAGAGACTCAGTCAGTAATGACAGGATGCTGATGGTATAACCTCTCTGTGGCCTTGTTACCAAATGTTCCCACCACTCTGCTTTGTGCCTGTTGCACAGGACAGACTAACACTACAAAGTACACACACATGACACTGCTGTTGCCTTGCAGGTCCTTCCCCTCCCAGAGTGCAGGTTCTCATTCCAGCTTTTTCCTTGTGATGCCCTTCAAAATTATTGGATTCCACCACAAGATTCCCTGGACAGATCCTCCAACCCTGCTGGTCTATAAGCTTCTGTCCTAGACTAAGGACAGTTTCATCCCCAGCAAGCTAATGACCACCACTGGGAACCAGCTTTCTGAACATCTCTCTCTCGATCTAGTACATTGTGATTGCCAACTGGCTATGTTGATATCTATCTGGCAGGGAGTGTTGAGAAAAGTGTGTCCTTGCAGTTCCTGGACACTAAGGCTATGGAAAATTATAGGAACATTAAAATAAATGTCCACCTGTCCCCTTATAGTTTATAAAGAAAAGCAGATTTTTTTATGAATGTTGCCCTTCTATAGAGCTCCCTGCTCCTTCATATTGGTACTATAAGTTTTGGTTCCTGTTCTCAGCACATGTCTCTATTCTACATTGAATAGTGAATGTCTCCACCCTTAAAGTACCTGGAGCAGCAACTTCATTTTCCTTTTAGCGAGGGTGAGGGCATTCTAGGCCATGCCCCAAAGCAAGACTCCAGATCAGCAAAACCATGCACAATCTACCAACCCAAAGGAACAGCTTGCTTAGCTGAGATCAAAATATTTCCATTAGTGTTTTTTGGGGGACACCATCATAGGTTTACATAGGGACAGTGACAGGATCCATAGGAACCTGAACAGAATAACTGCACTGACACAGACACGGGCATGCATTCCTGAATGTTAGCCATGGAGTGCATGGAAGGCTTCATAAAGTTGGACATATTGTGTCAGGCCCAGGAACAGGTCTAAACTCAAGGAGGGAATGGGAGACAATGTGATAGTGAAGGAATGAGTGACTTTCACAGAGAGAGGTATGTTATGAGTACAAACACACAAAGTATAGGAGGAGACAATAGAAGGAGGGATGTGTGCAAAGAGAGAGACAATAGAGACAGGGATTTGGGAAGAGAGAAAGACAAACACACAGAGTTCCCTTGAGATAGAACCACACACATAGACACAGGCTGTGGTAGGAGAGAGGGACAGAGAGAGATAGAGATAAAGATAGAGATAGAGATAGAGATAGAGAGCGAGACAGAGAGATATCTTCCGAGGGCAAAGAGAGAAACAGAGAGGTCTCCTGAATAAAGAAAGGTAGACAAGCTGGTGTAAAGGGAAAGACACAGGAGACCAGGGGTGTTGAAGGTAGAAGAAGGTGATGTGAGGAGGGAAATAAACAGAAATTCTACCTGAAAAGAGGGCGGGGCACTTGTGGGTGAAGAACACACACAGACACTGGTGAGGGAGAGAGGGACACACCCACAAATACTGGGCCATAAGGGGAGAGAGACACAAATAGAGACACACTACACTTGGAACCTTATGATACCTGGCATAATAGATACCTCATTGAGATACCTATTAGAGAAAGAGGTGGGTACCCCACCTCAATCCTGCCTGTGGCCTTTAAATCAAGTCCCTGTACACTTTTCTGGGGTATGTCACAGGACCAAACAATGCAACCCTGACAAGCACCTGGCAGATTCAAACTTTGCTGTGTGGGGCTTGTCATCACTATAGGAGCCCTTGGCCTGAAAAGCAAAGCCTTCCTCCAGTAGGGTGTGTCAATGCTGTGACATGGTGGGCAGATAGACGATACTCTCTGAGCTTCCCTTTGTTGTGTGGCTGTCTTGGGAGATCCTGCCATCATTCGCTGGACACAGGCAGAGTATCGCCAAAAGACCAGGCAATGGACCATTTTTTTTTTTTTTAATTAAATCATAGCTATGTACATTGATATGATCATGGGGCATCATATACTAGCTTCATAAACCATTTGACACACTTTCATCCCAATATTCAACATAGCCTTCCTGGCATTTTCCCAGTCACCATGGCATGACATTTACATTTCACATTTGCTGAGTTTCACCCTTGCCATTGTGAGATGCCCCGTAGGTGTGATTCCACCAATACCTCTCCCTCAACCCCCCTATCCTCTCCCTCTTCTCCCTTTCCCCCTTTCCCCTATTCTTAGGTTGTAACTGGGTTACAGCTTTAATGTGAAAACCCTAAATTAGTTTCATAGTAAGGCTGAGTACATTGGGTACTTTTTATTCCATTCTTGGGATACTTTACTAAGAAGGATATGTTCCAACTCCATCCATGTAAAGATGAAAGAGGAAACGTCTCCATCTTTCTTTAAGGCTGCATAATGTTCCACAGTGTATATATACCACTATTTATTAATCCATTCG
>CAUYPK010043154.1:0-44690 GCA_963574355.1 Loris lydekkerianus | reverse complement strand
GGCTCTTTTGCTTTTGCATTGGAATTGGCTCCCTGGTGGTCTTTGGGGACTTCATGATCTGGGCATAACATCTGGGGGCTCGTCCGGGATCCCCCAAGACCCCCTGAGGACCCCCAACCCAAACAGCCGATAAGTGGTAAGTGTTTGTCTTGTCTATGTTCACTTTTGGGGATTGAAGAACTGTGCACGATGTAGTCGGCATAAAGTCAAGGTGGATGCACTGGAGGCTGCCGGCCAGGAGAGCTGTGGAGATGTCCCGGCTTCTTCTGAGGTGCAAAACTCAGTGTATGTTGTAGAGGTTATCCCACCAGACTGGGACGTGGACTCCCCAGGGCGTGGTGTGGAAGAAGTGGTTCTTGTTCCCAGGCAGTTTCGCAGGTTGCTCCCGCAGCACAGTCCGAGGCCATCAGATTACTTTTGGTTTTGTTTCCGTGGACCATCTGTCTGGTTTGTCCTTTTGTGTGCTGTGTGTGTCCTCGGTGTCTTTGTGTGGTTGTGGTTGGCTCTGACAGGGTGACTCTGACTTCAATTGTAACATGAGACAGGCTCAAACAACCCCTCTTTCCCTTTTCCTTGACCATTTTTCAGATTTCAAGTCCAGAGCACAGGACTTAGGTCAAGAGTCCTAAGACTCTTGGACTTATGGTGAAGAGAGCTAAACTTATCACTTTTTGCAGCAGTGAGTGGCCAACTTTCAATGTCGGCTGCCCTCCTGAGGGAACCTTTCACCTTCCCATTATTTTTCAGGTTAAGGACATTGTTTACCGTCCACGGACCAGTGACTCCGACCAGGTTCCATACATTACTACCTAGATGGACCTGGTAGAGGATCCCCCTCCTTGGCTCAAGGCTCCTTTGCCTCCAGCAGATGATGTCTGCAACAGTGCAGCAGTTCTTGTAGTGCGCAAGAAGCCCCTCACTGGGAAATCCACCAAACCAACCAAACCCAAACCCTCTGCACTGCTTTACCCTGTATTACTGGACAGTACAGACCAGATTTCTTTTGTCCTCCTCTGTATTGTCATCCTGTCCCTCTACAGGCCACCTCTCCATCTCCTGGAGAGGCGGCGGCCAGGGAGCCTGTTGCTGAAGTCGAGACTGCAGCCAGACCTGGCACTGGGAGTTCACCATACACAAGGCAGCGGGCCCAGTGAGAGGTGAATGCTGACTCGACCGTCCTTCCTCTGAGGCCTGCAAGCCCCCCAGATGCTCATGGGGTGCAAGATCTTTATTATTGACCCTTTGCCACAAGTGATTTGTATAACTTGAAAATGCAAAACCCTACATTCTCTGAAAAGCCTAGTGTCTTAGTTAATCTCTTAGATTCTGTTCTCTTTACTCATCAGCCTACCTGGGATGATTGTCAGCAGCTTTTACAGGTGGTCTTCACCATGGAAGAGAGGGAGAGAATTCTGTCGGAGGCTCAGAAGTCAGTCATGGGTGCAAACAGAGCTGTGACTACTAACCCTGCTGAGACTAATTTTGTCTTCCCCCTTACCCGCCATGATTGGGATTTCCATACAGGGGATGGTCAAATGAATCTCCGAGTCTACCACCAGACTCTAATGAGGGGTCTCCAGAAAGTGGCCTGTAAGCCGACCAATTTGGCTAAGGTAGGGAATGTGAAGCAGGAAAAGAATGAGTCTCCCACTGCCTTCTTAGAAAGGATCATGGAAGCATTTTGTATTTATACTCCAATGAATCCTGAGGAAGATGGTAGCAAGGCTGCGGTTATCGTGGCTTTTGTTAACCAATCTGCCCCTGATATACAAAAGAAACTTCAGAAAGTAGATAGGTTGGCTGAGAAAACTTCACAGGATTTGCTTGCAGTGGCCGAGAAGGTTTATAATAACAGAAAGACACCAGAGGAAAAACAGACCCACACACGGACTAAACAAACTCAAGATCTGGCTAAAATCCTGCTGGCCATCACAGCCACTGAGCAAAAAGATCGGCAGGCTTGACTAAAGCAACTAACTGCTGAAGGTGAGGAGAAACCCTGGGAGGGGGAACGCCGATGCTTGCAGAGGGACCAATGTGCCTACTGCAAGGAGATCGGGCACTGGGCCAGAGAATGTCCCAAAAGGAGAACACACGAGCCCGCCCCCTGTGGCAAAGCCCATATTATGGAAATGGGGGAATTAAGTGATTAGAGAGGTCAGGGTTCAGCACCCCTCCCTGAACCCAGGGTAACCCTCAAAGTGGAGGGGACACCGATTGATTTCCTTATAGACACTGGTGCCCAGCATTCGGTGCTTTTAAGAGATCAAGGTAAATTAGGTACAAGAAAATCTAGGGTCCAAGGGGCAACTGGGATGAAGCAATACTCATGGACTACCCAAATAACTGTAGACCTGGGCATGGGCTGGGTATCCCATGCATTTATGGTTATCCCAGACTGCCCATACCCCTTACTTGGGAGAGATTTATTAACCAAAATTGGGGCTCAGATATCTTTCAAGCAGGATGGGCCCCAGGTTACGGATGGGCAAGGGCAGCTAATACAAGTTCTAACTGTTCAGTTAAAGGATGAGTACATGCTCCACCAAACACTGCCTGGGGCCCTGGCTGACATAAACGACTGGCTCCACTCTTACCCATTGGCATGGGCAGAGACAGGAGAAATAGTATTAGCCCTTCATTGGCCTCCCGTCTTAGTGGAACTTAAGCCTGGGATAGAACCCATAAAAGTGAAGCAATACCCCATGGCCGCAGAGGCAAAAAAGGACATAATTCCACATATTAGACACCTCCTTCAGGCGGGTATTTTGATCCCTTGCCAGTCTGCTTGGAATACCCCTCTGTTGCCTGTTAAGAAACCCCTTACAAATGACTATCACCCAGTACAAGATTTACGGGAAGTAAATAAGCGGGTAATAAACATCCACCCCACGGTGCCTAACCCGTACACACTTCTCAATGTTTTGTCACCGATTCAAAAGTGATGGATCACAGTACTAGATCTAAAAGATGCTTTCAGTCTGTCTCTTACCCCACAAAGCCAGGCTATGTTTGCCTTTGAGTGGAGCGACCCGGAGGAAGGCCTCAGTGGACAACTGACATGGACCCGCCTACCGCAAGGCTTTAAGAATTCCCCAACTATCTTTGATGAGGCTTTACATGCAGACTTAGGTGAGTTTTGTAAATCTTGCCCCAGCTTGACCCTTCTCCAGTATGTAGATGACATATTAATAGCAGCTGCCACAGAGCAAGATTGCCTTCAAGGAACACAAAATCTACTTGCTACGCTGGGAGACATGGGATACCATGCATCAGCGAAGAAAGCCCAAATTTGTCAGCAAACTGTGAATTATTTAGGGTATGTGCTTAAAGATGGCCAGGGATGGTTGAGTGAAGCCAGAAAGCACACCGTACTTGGAATTCCTGTTCCCACTACTCCCAGGCCAGTACAGGAATTTCTGGGGATGGTTGGATTCTGTAGACTATGGGTGCTGGGATTTGCTGAAATGGCTAAGCCCCTTTATGAGGCCACCAAAGAGGGACAGCCTTTCCAATGGACAGCAGAAAGAGATCAGGCATTTAAAAACCTTAAGACTGCCTTGCTAACCTCCCCTGCACTAAGCCTCCTTGATATCACCAAACCTTTTCTTCCATATGTGGATGAGCATAAAGGAGTGGCAAAGGGGGTATTAACCCAGACTCTGGGACCCTGGACCCACCCAGTAGCTTACTTATCCCAAAGACTTGATCCAGTGGCCTCGGGATGGCCCCCTTGTCTACATATTATAGCAGCAACTGCCCTCCTAGTGAAAGATGCCGATAAACTCACCTTGGGGCAGGAACTGTTAATAACAACCCCTCACACCATTGAGGGAGTTTTGAAACAGCCCCCAGATCAGTGGATGAGCAATGCACAACTGACTCATTACCAAGGTCTTCTTCTGAATCCACCGAGGATTCAGTTCTTACCCCAAACAGCCCTGAATCCAGCCACTCTTCTGCCCAACCTGGACACAGAAGTGCTGCTACATTACTGCCAAGATATACTGGTGGAAGTCCACAGCTTCTGCCACGATTTGACTGACCAGCCGTTGCCTGATGCCAAGGAAACCTGATTCACGGACAGCACTAGCTTTGTGAAAGATGGACACAGGTATGCCAGGGCAGCGGTGGTTTCAGAAACTAAAACATTGTGGGCTGAGCCCCTTCCGAGCAGAACTTCTGCCCAACGAGCAGAACTTATAGCCTCACCAAGGCCTTGGTATTGCGGGAGGGGAAGAAGATCAACATCTATACGGACAGCCGTTATGCATTTGCCATGGCCCATATCCATAGGGCCATTTACCGAGAAAGGAGATTGCTGACGGCAGAGGGGAAAATGATAAAGAATAAGCAGGAAATACTGGACCTCCTGACAAACATCTGGTTGCCAAAGAAGCTAGCCATAATTCACTGTCCGGGCCACCAGAAAGGAAATTCCCCAGTAGCCAGGGGGAATCGCCGAGCTAACGAAGGATGTGGCCCTTAGTGTGGCCCAGGAGCTAGCTCTCCACTTGCCTGATCCAGGAGCACCAGTGTTGCCTGAAAAACCTAAATATTCCCCTGAGGACCTGGCTGGGCTCCGCACCATTCCTCAAGCCCATTGTCCGGAGAAATATAACAGCTGGTGGCGCACCGCAGATGGCAGAACTATCCTCCCGGCACAGTTAGGAACAGAGGTGCTCCAACGTATGCACCAGGCAACCCACACAGGCAACAGGAAATTAAAAGATGTAGTCCGCCATGCAAAAATTAAAATAGAGCATCTGGACACTAAAGTAGACCAAATCATCGGGACCTATAAGGCCTGCCAGCTCACAAATGGCAGAACAGGCCTGCCACCGTGGGAACCCAAGAGCGGGGCGACAAGCCCAGTGCATATTGGGAAGTGGACTTCACAGAAATCAAACCAGGTTGGTATGGATATAAGTATCTTTTAGTCTTCATTGATACCTTTTTTGGGTGGGCTGAGGCATTCCCAATGAAACATAAAACCACCCAGGTAGTGGCGAAGAAACTGCTGGAAGACATCCTCCCCAGGTATGGACTACCAGCCCTGATTGGCTCAGACAATGGCCCTGCTTTTGTGTCACAGGTAACGCATGGGGTAGCTATGGCTCTGGGAACTACTTGGAAATTACATTGTGCTTACAGGCCCTAGAGTTCATGGCAGGTAGAAAGAATGAATAGAACCCTAAAAGAGACCTTAACTAAATTAACTCTTGAGTCTGGTGGGGACTGGGTGGCTCTCCTTCCTTTTGCCCTGTATTGGGTTAGGAATTCCCCATATAAGCTCTGGCTCACTCCCTATGAAATACTTTATGGGAGACCATCTCCTATCATTCCCAACACTTGCATTGATTTAGTAACTGAGGCAGATGATGAAAATTTCCTTCTTTCCCTTCGGTGTTACCAGCAGGTACAGAAAGAGTGTTGGCGCCACCTGCGAGCTACTTACGAGGCTGGTGCCATACCTGAGCCCCACAAGTTCCTGCCTGGTGATTGGGTCTACATAAAGAGGCATCGCTGAGAAACTTTGGAACCCCAGTGGAAGGGCCCATATGTCATGATCCTGGCAACACCCACTGCTCTCAAAGTAGATGGTATCGCTTCCTGGGTACACCACACCCACATAAAACTGGCAGACCCATTCGCCATACAGGAAGATTTCATTCCACAATGGAGAATCCAGCAGGCCGAAGGCAACCCTTTAAAACTCAAACTGAAACGCTCCCCATCTACTCGCTGCTGATGCTGATATTGTTTGTATGTTCCCCTTTGAGTGCCTTCCCTTACCCTAATCCTCACCAGCCATATAATGTTACCTGGTATGTCTATGGGGGACCCGTCCACGGGATGTTTGGGGGGCACCTTCATCCGGTCTGCTGACTGGTTGCTGTTAAATTCTAAGAACACCTGGTACCCAGATTTATACATAGATCTAGACCAAGTAGTGGGTCTCACGCAGAGCACCTGGAGCCCCCGACACAGCTTATATTATGTGTGCCCAGGTCACAAACAGACAAATGTGGGGGAAAAGACTTTTCTGTTGACATTAGAGCTGTGTATCCACAGGCCAAATCTGGTGGACACCACCAAACACCCCAATTTAATTGAGATAAAAAGAAGCCCCGGTCGTTGATCTCATACAACTGGCAGAGACAATTGCCATTGTACAGGGCTCCTCAGGGAAGTAAGACTCCGTGACCCAGTGTGCATTCAGTTCACTGACCTGGGGAAAAATCATTTCACCCCTTGGGAATTTGGAAAAATATGTGGACTCCGTCTATACAGCTCTGCCCAATGGGGTACGGACTTTGCCGTACACGACAAGGGGGGATTCATTAAGATAAAAGTAGAATACAGCCAGGTTCCTGACAAACCCACCCGAGTTGGACCTAATAGTATCCTCCCTTACCCAGCAAGTGCCCAAATATTCTCCAGATCAATAACTTGTGCCCCTGTGACATCCTCATAGCCATCCAATTCCAGTAAGAGTCAATTTGCATATCTGGACCCCACATGGGAACTGCTCACCAGTAAGTATCAAGTACTGAATTTAACCCGGCCAGATCTAACTGCAGTCTGCTGGCTCTGTCTTAGTGTAAACCCCCCTTACTATGAGGTTGTTGCCATCCTAGGACAATACACTTTTGGAGAAGCCACAGCCTGCCGATGGTGTCAAAGTCACCCTAGACTCACTGTTCAGACAGTAGTGGGGAAAGGCTTGTGTGTTGGAAAGGTGTCCATTTCCCACCAGCATCTGTGTAATGCTACTGTCCCATGCAATGGAACTGGGTATCTGATACCCTCAAGCAATACCTGGTGGGCTTGCTCAACAGGTTTGGCTCTGTGCATACATGCGGGGATCTTAGACCAGAATAATGATTATTGTGTTCTAGTACAGCTCATACCAACAATAATCTATCATGAAGAAAATACAATACTTCAGAGATTTTCGGACACCTTGAGCCCAGTCCCATGCAGAAAGCGGGAGGTAATTATGGCTCTCACTATTGTGACCTTATTAGGACTAGGAATAGCTGGGGCCAGGACTGGAGTGTCAGCCCTAGTCCTCCAGGATAAGAACTATGATGCCCTCTGGGATGCAATTGATCTGAATATTCAGCAATTAGAAAAATCTATTACTCTCCTTCAAGACTCCTTAACTTCCCTTTCCGAAGTAGTCTTACAGAACCGGAGGGGATTGGACTTGCTGTTCCCCCAGCAAGGTGGGCTGTGTGCCACCCTAGGGAAGGAATGTTGTTTCTACGCTGATCATTTGGGGGTTGTGAAAGAATCTATGGCTCTGGTCCGAGAAAGCCTGCGCCAGTGCAAAATAGACAAAGAAAATAGTCAGAGCTGGTATGAGTCCGTGTTCAATTGGTCCTCCTGGTCACTAATATCAGCATTAGCTGGGCCTCTGGTAATATTACTGTTACTCCTAACCATAGGCCCCTGTATTATCAACAGATTCACAACATTTGTGAGAGAACATGTAGGGGGAGTACAATTGTTAGTTCTTAAAGGCCAATATCGGCCCTTAGCAGAACAAGAAATGATGGAGACGCAGATGTCGGGGAAGGGCCCATGATTGGGCCCTGCAATTTACAAGTAGAGGGGGGAATGAGAGAACCAGACCGACGCCATTTTAAGGGTTCAGCCATTTTGTCAGCCATTTTGTTCAAAACTGATGAGTCACCGTGAGTTGCCGGTTTTCCATCTTGAGTCATCGGCCTCCAATCAGAAACTGCCTTCTGGAGTGGGCCGTATGGCAGGACCAGTGGCAGCCAATCCAGAAGCAGTCCATTTGTTTAAATTGTATACGCCCACTTTGCTGTGCTGCACTATAAAATACCCCTGTTACAAAGCTCGGGGTTCCTGGCTTGGATCCGTTGCAATGGAGTCCCCAGGAGCCCAATCTCAAGCTTGCAGTAAAACAGCTCTTTTGCTTTTGCATCAGAATCAGCTCCCTGGTGGTCTTTGGGGACTTCGTAATCTGGGCAAAATAGTTTCTACCCCTCCAAACAGACCCATGGCCTTCTCCAGACCATGATAACATACCTTATAATTCTGGGGACAGTCCACTGTTACATTCTCTTTGGGTTCAGAAAATGTCACTGAATTTACACTTTTCATTTAAGGGAGTAGGAAATTGAAACCAAAGTTCAGTCCTTGAAATTCCGAACTCAAACTGAGTCAATCCTGAATGAAAACAGTGCCACCTGGCTTTGGTGGGTGCTTCAGACCGCTTGCAGCGGGCTTGCTCAAACAAGGCCTAACTTCAAAGCTTTTCCCATGCGGAAAAGCCTGACTTCCCTTTGCTCCTATCCCCCCAGATGGTCTCTCCCTCTCCTTGCAGGGTCCTTACTGGACTGTGGTGGTGATCACTCTGTGAAGAGAGCAGTCAACTTTGAATATAATCCTGCCTTCAAAGTAAATGACATTTCCTTAATGGCTTTTAAATGCAAATGTGGAAGCCGGGGACAGTGGTCAGTTGCAGGGTTCTGGTCTGCTCTAGGGGGATGAGCTTTTCCTGCCCAGCCTTCTTGGGCTGGACTGCAAGTGGCCCATACTTCCCCAGCAGCTCTGCCCGACAGCCAGCCTACGGTCCTCGGTGCCCACAGTGCACTCACCATGGCGTTCCCTGAGATATATAAGATCCGGGTCGAGGGCCAGATGGCTGGGGCCAACCGCCTATTATCTGCTGCTGTGCAGCCAGAAGGGCAAAGGGAGAAACCATTTTCTTTATTCCATAGCCACAGGCCGTGTTTCTCAATCGACCTCAAGCCGCAAAGTGAAGCCAACCTGCACATTTAGCTCAGCTTTGCATCTCCTGAGGTAACATGCACCCCAGCCTCAGAAGCATGACCACACGGTCATTGAAAATCTTACTCCAACTTGAGCTGAAGTCGCTTGGTCGCTGTGTTTCCAGCTTGGAAGGCAGGCTGCAGAGCAGGAGCCCGGGCTCCACTTCAGCAGAGGAGAACAGGATGGCGGCTAACCTACTGTCAGGAGCTTATTTTCTGTCACCTCAGTGTTCTTAAAATGCCTTTGCAGCAGCCACACGTTACATGTGAACCTAAAATAAAAGAGCCCACACTCCCCACCCTCAGGTGCTTAATGCAGAACTTGGAAATACCAGTGACTAAGGCAGAAGGTGTTTTTCTTCCATTGGAAATGAATTTATCCATGAAGTTAGAAAGATGTTGTTGTACAGAAGCAGAACGGGGGTTATGAATCACCATTAAGATGATGGTGTTTCGAGAACATCAGAAATTATTGTTCTGAGTTTTTATAGCCACTTCCAACTTCCTCCTCAGTGTAGGAGACGCTTGTTCACTGCCTTATGGATCAGCACGTACCATTTAGCTCCCCACTCCTGCCTTCTCTCTTCTGGCAGAAGAGGATTATAGTCACAATACATGGCGCACTGGCATTGCCTGAATCCTCGTGTATGAATTCGCCAAATCAGCATAGCCTCTGTGGCCTGGCGCCGTTCAGGTGTTAGGGATATGCAGGGTGTCCCAAAGGTCACATCCATCCATCATGCACAGAAAAATGGGAAATTGGAGCTGTGTGTTCCTTTATTTACAAGATATTCTTTACAAAATTTTACAAAGTATTTCTCTATATGTTGATATATAAATATTAAAAATATTAAAGACATAAATTATAATACAAGCTTGTTAATTTTCCCCTGTATGGCAACCTTTGGGACACGCTGTAGTGATGAATACGATGAAGGAAGTCCTGGGCATAGCGGCTCACTCCTGTAATCTCAGCACTTTGGGAGGCTGAGGTGGTGGATTACTTGAGCTTAGGGGTTTGAGACTTGAGTTTAGGAGTTTGAGATCAGCCTGAGCAAGAGCGAGACCCCATCTCTACTAAAAAACAAAACAAAACCAAGAACAAAGTCCTAATCTCATGGAGTTGGCATTCTAGGGGGAGATGAACCATAAACATGGGATGTCAGGGGGTGGTGAGTGCTGCACAAAACAACTTATTAACAACAAAGGAACTCTTAGGGAGTGGGGCTGTGTTATTCAAGGGTGTGTGTGACTTAGGTTGGGGGGTGAAGACCGACAGCTATAAGGAGGTGACATTAGAGCAGATGGTGAATGTCATGAGAGAACCCGGAGCTGGGGACAGTGGTGCACACCTGTCGTCCCAGCTACCCCAGAGGCTGAGGCAGAAGGGCTGCTGGAGCCCAGGAGTTCAAGTGCAGCCTGGGGAAACACAGCAAGACAGAAAGAAAGGAAGAGATATGAGGGGAATGTGCTCTACGTTGCAGAACAGCAAGCACCACGGTCCTGAGACAGAAGCAATGTTGATGTGTTAGGGGGCAGGAAAGGCCGCTTGTACGGGGAGATGAGCTCGCAGAGGTAGGCAGGGTCTGGAATGTGTAGGACCTTTTTGTCTGTGGTAAGGATTTAAGTTGTATTACATTTTGAGTGTGATGAGAAATTATTAGAGAGTTTTGTGCAGAGCCATTGGTGGATCTACTTTATAGTTACATAAGATCTCTCTGGCTGAAGTGAAGCGTGATCCCAAGTAAGGGTGAAGTGGATGCAGGGAGTATACTAGGAGGCTATGACCTGAAGGATCCAAGCAAGAAGTGGTGACTCGGGCAAGTGCGAGAACAGTGCAGAGACTGAGAAGTCAGATTTAGGCGATCTAGAGACATAGACACACCCACGAGACAGACCATTACATTAGATGTGGGGCGTGAGGGAAAGAGAGAAATCAAATGTGAGAACCCCAAGATTTGCCTGAGCAACTAGGTGATGGAGATACTTAACACAAGACTGAGGGGGTGGAGTGGGCAGGAGCAAGGGTTCTGTTTTGCTCATGGTAAGTTTAATATACAAATTGCAATTCCTAGGGGAGAAGGCTGCGTAGACCATTAGATACACCTCTGGGGCAAGAGAGTTTTGGGTTTTCACTGTCGATATGGCATCCATTGGCCCTGGATGTGCTGCCGAAGGGAGGGAGTTTGCAAAGCGAGGAGGGTGAGGAGAGCCTGGATCTCACCAGCACTGAGAGGCTGAGATGGGGAGAGGCACCAGCAAAGAGGAATGGGGGACAAACCAGGGCGGGTGTGGAGGCCAAGGGCAGAGTGTTTTAAGAAGGGAATGACCAGGTGCACCAAAACAACTGATGGGTTGAATGAGATCAGTAGAATCAGCCAGTGAATTTGACACCATGAAGGTCTTTGATGGGCAGTTTTGATGCCTGGTCAGAGTGGGGTTGAGGAAAGAATGTGTTTGGGAGGTGGAAAGAGAGAGGGAAGGCAGCATTTTTGAGAAGTTTTACTAAGTAGTAAGGCAGAGAGAAGAGATGGAGGTGGGTGAAGGAGATGTGAGGTTCTAGAGAGGTTTATTTTTAAGACTGAAGATATTATAGCCATTCTGTATGAAAAAAACAGAAAAAGAGTAAGTTTAGCAGGAAGTCCTCAAGCAGGTTAAGAGGCTGGGAGCTAGCCCTACATAGAACAGGGCAGTTCTCATCATTCCGGGAGGAGGATGGAGTTGGTGGGTACAGGGCCGGCACCCTGGCCAGTGCGGTGGGAGAGGGTGAGGTTGTTCTCTTCTGAGGATTTCCATTTTCTGATTAGCCATGAAGCGCGTCCCAAGTAAATGTTTACTAGTGATACTTGAAAGTAGCTGAGTGCCTGCCTTTCCTGCTGCTTTTTTCCTTCCTGAATAATTCAGTCCAAAAGCAAGGTGGGCCTCCATGCGGGGGTTGGGGGAGGTGCTGACCAAGAGTGAGATTCCTGCATCTGGGCTGGGTGTAGAGCCCAGGTGATGGGAGGAGGGCTGGTCAGGGAGGAACAGTGGCAGTAGCAATGGGAAAGAGGGGACTCAGGGAGGCACTGGTCCAATAATAAATAAAGTGAGGATAATGGGAGCCAAGATCCTTACTGTCAGATAAGGGAGTTACAAATATGGAAAGGGAAGAAATTAAAGTCTGTAGTGTTGGTTTGGAATTAGAGATATTGATATGAAATCGTGGTTTTATATGGAGAGAAATACCAAAATAAATGTAGATATAGAAGTGCATGCTTATCTACCCCCACATGTAGCATACACATATGTATGTATGTATATTCATACAGATATTCCCCAGGTCCGTCACTGAGGGGAGATGGGAGCAACATCCTGCTAGTAGCAACAGGCACAGCAGATGCCCAGACCCTGGTCTCTAAATATCGTCTTCCACTGAAAGCAACCATGACCTCTTGAAGAAATAGCTAAGCCCTAAGCCTGGCTGGAACATCCAGATAGGAACACATCCAAAGGGCCATGCCAACTCGAAGGGGCCGTCACTGGCCAATCTGGAATAGTTTAAGCAACAAAGTCAATAATACTAGTAACCCACTGAGTAACATAGGCAGGGTCCATGTTGGTACCAGGGGGTCCCTACTAATAAATGAATGAACACATGGGGAAAGGAGAAAGCTTTCCTTAGACTAGAACGCCAACTAATAAATGTAGAAGGAACAATAGAATTATGAAAACATTATTTGGCAACCATCATAGCCATAATTCAGCAAGAAGCATCCATAGATGTTAAAACGAGGGGAAAACTTTTTTGAGAAATGGGATGTTTATATAGTCTCAAATTGCCTCTCAACTTGTGAACCTCAAAACTAAGGGAAGGAAATCTACAGGGAAGAATCCCGAGGGCCACCTTGCGATCTGGTAGGGTGCAGTGAGAACACAGCGGCATCACTTGTGTTATACTCCTGCCACAACGCACGTGTAGCATGAATCTAATTGTGAGGAAACAGCAGACACACCCGAGTGAGGCACAGTCTGCAAAAAAACTGGCCTGTAACCTTTTGAAGCATAAAATCACGAAAAGTTGAAAAACTCTGAGGTACTGGTCCAAACTGAAGGCAAAAAAAGAGACGCATAGTAAATACAGTGCGGGATCCTAGACTGGATCCTTTTGCAATAAAAGATATCGCTGGGATGATTGGCATAATTTGAGCAGGCACTGTGGATTTCGTGATAGTTGCATGGCAATGTTATTTTTTTATTTGGATGATTATATGGTGGTTATATAGGAAGACATTCTTGTGGGGGATATTTTGTGTGATAAGGCATCATATCAGCGACTCATTTTCAAATGGTTCTGGGAAGAAAGTTATTTGCACTCTTCTCAAAACTTTTCTGTAGATGTGAAAGCTTCTCTAAATCAAAAAGAATTATATTTTTTAAAAAGTAGCAAGGGCAAAATAAATTGACTCTAAGAAGTTAATTGAAGAACTAAGACATTCTTGAAGAACTAAGGCTCTACTAGGGTCATTATAAAGTCACAGTTATGAAAGGAGTATGATCCAGAGCGGACCAAGGGGACAGAATAGAAAGTCCTGTGCATCTGTGTTTGGTTAATTTAGGATCAAGTGCATGGGGCAGGTCAGAGGGGGGGAAAATAGTCTTTAAAAAATGGGGCTGGGTCAGCTGGCTACCCCCATGGAAAAAGGGTAGCCAGCTTGGACCCCACCTGACTCCACACTCAAAAGTCAATGTCAATTGTATCATTTAAACTGAGAAAGTAAAACATTAAAGCTTCTATCACAGAGCATAGAAGAACAGTTTCATGACCTTATTTCTTAAACAGGATACAAAAAACACTACCCATAAGGGAGAAGGTTGATAAATTGCATTACTTTAAAATCAAGGAGTTTTGTTCATCGAGACACCGGGAAAAGAATGAAAAGGCAAGCCTTCAGAGAGAAGATATTTGTGAAACACAGCCAACAAAAGGTCATATCCAGAATGTATAAAGAACGCCTATAAATCAGTAAGAAAGAGACCACTGAAGAGAAAAATAAGCAAGAGACTAAAATAAGCACTTCCAGCATGGCAAAATTTAAAAGATGGAAACTACCGAGTGTTGACAAGGCTATGAAGCAACTGTCTAACATTGCTGGTAAACGTGTAAATTGGTACAACCAATTTGGGAAACAATTTGGCAGTTTCTATTAAAGCTGAATATATACATAAGTTATGATCCAGCAATACCATTCTAGGTATATACCTAGACCGTGTTCAGTAGCATTATTCATAATAGCTACAGAGTAGGAACAACCAAATGTGCATCACAGTCAAAATGATAAACGTATCGAGGCATATGGACTACTCCACAGTAACACCAGCGCATGAATTAGGGCTGCACTCAGAAACAGTGGCGATTCTTGTGGACAGTGCTGAGCAAAAAAGTCAAAGAATGAAGATAGTATAATTCCATTCAGATACATTTTTTTAAAAAGACAAAAATAATGAATAGTTAGGAATGGATGTTCATGTAGTCAGACTATTAAGAAAAGGAAGTGTTGTCCTAAATACACAACTAGTGCCTTTCTGGGGATCAGAGCCGGTGCTGACTGGGAGGGGACACTAGTGGGACTTCTGTGGTCCTGCTTGTGTTCTGTCTCTTCACCCACGTGGTTAATGGGTGTATTGCATTTGTGACATCCTATTGATCTATATGTCTGTTTTGTGTACTTCACTGTGTGTTTTATACCTTACAATGAACAGTGTTAGAAATGAATTTAAACAGGTTCAGAGTTATCCCTATGACAAAGACATCTCCGCTCCCTTGATAATAATAACTATCAGTAACCAGAGCTTGTTATCCCTTGATAATAATAACTATCAGTAACCAGAGCTTGTTCTGACCCAGGCACTGGACTGAGTGCTTTATATACATTATCTCCTATTGCAACTATCCTATGAAGTAGCTGCTTTTACTATCCCCATTTTGCAGATAAAGAAACTGAGGCCTAGAGGAGTTACATAACTTGTGAAGGGTAAGTTATACATTTAGTAAATGGCAGCCCAGTCCTGCCCTCCCCAGAAGCCTGGCTCTTATCTCTGTGCGGGCTCCTCACAGCACAGGCCCTATATAGATGCTACGGGATCTTTAGGGCCACTTCTGTCTGTTGTAAATGGCCATCTCCCCGCCTGGCATCTGGCACAGCACGTTTGTATAGCGTCAGCCTTCAGGAAATGTTGAGTTAAATGAATGAATGAAAGCCCCATGATTTTTACTTGCTTTCTCTCCTGTGCTGGGTGCAGTAGCACCAAGGGTCTAGTCTGTGCAAAGCTACTGAGGTTTTAAGCAGAGGAAAATTAACCAGGGAACCTCCTGCCTGTGGCTGATGCTAATTTTGCTCAATGGGGTCTGTCAGACACATTCCTTACTTCCTTTTTTACTTTCTCTGAGCTCTAAGACATCTGCCTCACTACATCACGTCCCCTCCTTGGTGGCGACCCCTCCCTCGGCCTGCCACCCAGGAAGCGGGAGATAAACACAGCCAGGCTGCCTGTGCACGCACTGCTTCTGCCTCCTGAGGGTGTCCCAGGTGCAGCCAGTCAGCAGCCCCCAGGTGGGCCATCACCGTGTAGGGCACAGAGCCCAGCATTCTAAATACAACTCCCAGCCTCACGTGCCTGCTGGGTTTCTAAGGTCTTTTCAGGCAAAAAGAAGTTGAAGAAAAGGAACTGTTGGTCTGGAACTTTTTGGCCTTGTGCAGGGTGATTTGTCACTGGTATATTGGCTTTGAAGGTGGAACTGCTCAGTAATGCAGATACAAAGCAGGTGAATGAGGTTCCAGGCACTGTCACCCGCTTAGCCTTGGCCACCTGCCCTCACTGGGTCCCCTTTTCCTGTTGCTAGAAGATTACCAATAAACAACAACCACAAAAAAAGAGGAAATCAAAGTGTGAGAACTGTGCATTTTTCTGGATGATTTTCCCCACAATTTCAAGTGTTCCAAACAGTTAATTATTTGCAATTTTTCCACCCATCCCTCAACTCTCTCTGACCAACTCTTCTTGCTCCTGACTTTGTGACACCCAACTTCCCACCCCATATTCCTGTAACTTGGGGCCTATAGTCAAGGGTTCAGGGGTCCCTCCCTCACACACCTAACCTTTCAAGCCCTCAAGTAATATCCATTTGGTCCTGACAGTCTTTTAAAGCCAGCAGACCCTGGGTCAGTTCTTTGTTTTATAGATAACACATAAATAATGTTCTTGGAGTGAGGATTACAGGGCACTAAAAAAGGTTGCAGGCAATCTATAATATCCTTCAGGAAAATTTCTATAAATCTATAGAGGGTGGTATAAAAGGTTCACATCTCTCCCAGTTCTTTTTTCCATAATCTCTCACCCCAAATGTAATAAATAATGTTCACTACCCAAGAGTTAATAGCTTCCTTCCTAATAGACCTGCATTTGCTAAGTAGCAGGCAGGCAAGTCTTTCAACTTCCCTCCTTCCCAGCTCCAAAGATGAGTCCTGGTTAATCTAAGCCAATCATGGTAATTCCACTTTCCTGGCCAGTGGTTGAATGGCAGTGAGGAATGAGCATGTGATGTACTTCTGGCCAATGAGGTGTGAAAGAAGTCTGTGCGGGGTGGGGGTGGGGTGGGGTGGGGGGGTGGGAGGGGGGGTGGTGTTCTGGAAAAGCTAAGAAGGGGAACTAGTGACATTGGGTCTCTTTTCCCCAATGGTCTTTGATGTTGCCCTGTGAGTGGAAGAGGCCTGAACTTTGATGGGCACCTTATGAACACAGATCAAAAGGGAGACATGGGGGATGGGAGGAGCCCAGGCATTTTACGATGTTGTTGAGTGGCTGAATTAATCAGCTGAAACTGTTCCGTTACCTTTAGACTTCTTGTGAGAGGCAGAACATGCTTCCTTTCCACCTAGTGTTTGGATCGGGTTTACCATTACCTTTAGCTGAAAACCTCCTCTACCTGATACATCTGCATTCAACCAAGAGGCACTTTCCCCATTCCACGCCCTGCTCTCCTTCCATCATTAGGGAACCAACTTCAGGCAAATCTAGAGGTTTGGGTTTTTAGAGATGCCTTCATAACGTCTTTCCTGACCTTCCTTCTCATCACAAGGTCAAGGTTAGGTTTTTAATCTGTATTCATGGAATAGAATGGTATTAAATGAAGTTCCCAACCAGGTACATCAGAATCAGATGGGAATTGGGCAAAGGATCTGAATAGACATTTCTTCAAAGAATAAATACAAATGGCCAATAAGCACCTGGAAAAGTGTTCAGCATCACTAAACACCAGGGAAATGCAAATCAAGAGAAATCACTTCACACTCATGAAGATGGCTACAGTTAAAAAAAAAAAAATCACACACAAAAAAAACAGTAACAAGTGGTGGTGAGGGTATGGAGAGATTAGAACTCTCATACATTGCTGGTAGGAAGGTGAAATGCTGCAGCTACTTTGGGAAACAGGGAGTTCCTCAAAGGTTAAACATGCACTTGTCATTTGACCCTGCAATTCCCACCCCTAGGAATATGTCCAAGAGAAATGAAAACATAGGTCCATACAAAAACGTTCACAGAAGCATTATTCATAACAGCCAAAAAGTGGAAGCAATGTAAATCTCCATCTGCTGATGAATGAACAAAATGGGGTATATTCATAATAGAATGTTATTTAGCAATAAGGAATAAAGTTTTGATCCATGCAACAATATGGATGAGCCTTAAAAATATTATGTCAAGTGAAAGAAACCATTCACCAAAGACCACACATTGTGTGATGCCTTTTAAATGAAATGTCCAGAAGAGGCAAATCCATAGAAACAGAAAGTGAAACGGTGGTTGCTAAGGGCCAAAGGGAATGAATGTGAAAGGACTGCTAACGGGTATACTACTTTCTTTTTGATGCGAAAAAAATATTCTAAAATTAGATAGTGGTGATGATTGCACAACTCTGAATATACTTAAAACCACTGATGTGTGTACTTTAAATGGGCAAATTTTATGATATGTGAAATATATTTTAATAAAAATATTTTAAAAAGAAATGCTATTAAATCATTTTCTGAATTTATAAGCCTTAGAAATTCCATGTATTTGTTAAGAGTGTAGGCCAAAAACAATTGCTATGTAGCATAATAGTAAATGTGACTTTTATGCATCTTTAAAAACTCCACAAATCACCTCGAGAATTTCCCTGGCATCGTCTGTGACCTACACATCTGACCCTCTGGGAGGGAAGTCTGGGAATAAACAGCTCTCAAAAGATGCAACTTGTGCTAACATTCACTAACCAGGAGACCCAGAGGAAAGTTCTTGACTTCAAAATAATTATTCCTTGCCAATGGAAGGTATTATATTTATTTGCAGAAAAAAACTGAGTGTTTCAGACAACACCGTAACATACTGTACCATGAATACAGTTAAGGCAGACAGTCAGACAGACCTTATTTTTATTTCGTTTATTTTTAACTGATGCGTAATAATTGTATCTTTATGGGGTACATGTGATGTTTGCACAGACCTTAATTTGAGTCCAGGCTCTGTTAACCTGAAAGCTGTGTAAGCTCTGGAAAGTTACTTAAACCACTCTAAGTCTGTTTCGTTATCTGTAAAATGGGGATAAGACCATCACCCCATGTGGCTCATGTAATAAGACTTAAAAATATGAAGTGTTTGGGACAATGTCTGGCATCTAATTTATCTCAGTGGCAAGAAAGACTGTATATTTTCTAAAGTTTGTCCTGCTAGCAATTTAAATCTTGGGAAAACATTACCGTAAATACTCCAGTATAAGCCGACCCGAGTATAAGCCGACCCCCTTAATTTTACCCTAAAAAACGGGGAAAACTTAGTGACTCGAGTATAAGCCGAGGTGGAAAATGCAGCAGCCACTGGTAAATTTCAAAAATAAAAATATCTACCCAAAACAATTACAATAATTGAGGAATCAGTAGGTTAAATGCTTTTCAATATTTATTGCCATTAAATATTGTGGGTTAAATGGTTCAGTGGAATACAGTTCAGTCCAGCCGCCTACCTCTTCAGCTCAGCCGTGACATGTGGACTGAGCTGAAGCCCCGCCCCCTCAAGCAGAGGGCAGAAGACGACTGGAGACTACCTGCATTTGATTAGGTGCGCACGCCCCGAATCAAATAACCTGTATGACCCGAGTATAAGCCGAGCTCGGGTTTTTCGGCACAAATTTTTGGCACAAAAACTCGGCTTATACTCGAGTATAAACGGTATATTTGAAGTACCATAGAAATGCATTTATTGAACTAGTAGCCACATGGTAAGGTCCATAGAATATAAACGCTATGAGAGCAAGGTTCTGTTTCTGGCATCATGTGGTGTCATTGGTGTCTGGAATTACTTGGTTTTGAAATTTGTTGAGTGCATAAGTGATTAGGGTTTTTTTCCAGCAGTGGTGAGCAAATATTCCCTGATTCCCTGGCTATATGAGTGACTCTATCTGCCCCTGATTTTACACCCTTCGTGTATTAGTCAATTGGGCACTATAACAAAATACCACGTATCAGATGGCTGAAACAACAGACATGTATGTTTCACAGTTCTGGAGCTACAAATTCAGGGGACATGGTTCTTGATGAGGGCTCTTATCTAAGCTTGCAGACGGCCACCTTCTCCCAGTGACCTCACATGTGGGGAGAGAGTACTCACTCCCTTCCTTTTCTTATGAAGCCTCTAATCCACCATGAGGACCCCACCCTTATGACCTTACCTAACCCTAATGATCTCCCAACAGCCTCATCTCCAAATCCCATTGGGATGAGAGGTGTGGCGTTCCTCAGCCAGTCTTGCTCACCAGGCAGTATCTGTGCCACTCCCAATCTCCCACTGTACCTGTCAGAGATCACCATCTGCTTCTACCCACTCCTCCTGAGCCCTGTGAATGTCCAGCCCATTCATCCTTCCTTCACATCATGGGACCTGTTATTCGCCATCTGGGCTGTGCCCTGCTCAGCTGATCCAGCACCATTCTGTACAAACCTGCAGTAGGCAATACTTGCAGAGCCTCAAGTTGGTCCCAACAAATCTTTATGTTCTAAGTTCTGTAAATGCCACTTAGCAGAATGGCAGCAGACGCAGAAAAGTCTTTGAAAAAGAAGAGATTTCCACCCATCAAGGCAGGACCAAGGTTTTTGAGAGAACTATTGGCATGATGTGTTTTGGCTGGCTGAGCAAATGGCTCCAATTTGTACAGCCCTTCTCATGGACACGTCCTCATCTAACTTGCTGTCACTTACTACCATAAGCTGAGGTCCACACTTGTGCCCCCACAGGCCTGAAGCAATTGGCTTCTGCTCCTTCTCTCCATCAGCGGTGTTCATGGACAGGTGTTGTTTGGCAACCCACCTCACTTGGTTAACACTCACCTGGGTTTCTTTTCTTTTCTTTTTTTTTTATTAAATCATAAACACATAGGTCATGTATACATTAATGCATTTACGGGGTACAATGTGCTGATTTCATATAGAATTAGGAATGCTTACATCACACTGGTTATATATACCTCATCTCATTTACTTAATTATTGTGGTGAGACATTTATACTCTATCCAGGCGTCCTCAAACTTTTTAAACAGGGGGCCAGTTCACTGTCCCTCAAACTGTTGGAGGGCCGGACTATAGTTTAAAAAAAAAAAAAAAAAAAAAAGAACAAATTCCTATGCACACTGCACATATCTTATTTTTGAAGTAAAAAAACAAAACAGGAACAAATACAATCACACCACCTCATGTGGCCCGCTGGCTTCAGTTTGAGGACCCCTGCTGATCCGACAAGCACCCTTGCATTATGCACCATAGGTGTGATTCAGATCTTGATTGCAATTCTGCCTCTGGCATGAACCCGAGTGATTGCAAGCAGAATTCTTAAGTTTCCTCATCTGTCAAATAGGAAGATAAATTGCTGTACTTAAATTCCACCTGCTTTTTCCTTCACTAATCAGGAGAGAGGAGGAAGGGAAGAAGCTCGTCCTCATAATTGGCACTTCTGTTTCATGGTTTTTCACCCTTCTAAATGGGTCTCAACATCATACAAATTCTAAGCAGCAGCAAATGTCACTCTTCTGCTTTTTTATTGTTTGTTTTGCTCCTCCTGGTCTCCTTTCTGTGCTCTAGAGAAAGATGAGGTTGAGTTTACCTTAGGCACAGCCTCCAGCAACCAGGAAAAGGATCTGCACCAGTGGAGGGGGAGGACCCAGGACCCAGGCTGAGCCCCACAGGCTCTGTCTCCTCCTCCTGGCTCAGCACCGTTTGTTTCCACAGGGGCTTTCCGAGGTGTGTGCAAGAAAATCGATCACTTCCCTGAAGATGCTGACTACGAACAGGATACAGCTGAGTATCTCCTACGTAAGTCTCCCCAACCCCCAATCCTGGTGGGAAGGGAGGGAAGGGTGCCTGCCACCACCTGGCTTCCTCTGAGTTTGAGGTTTCTCAGTCTCCGTCCCTGGAAGTGGATAAATGCAAAGGAGTTTCAGATGCCACGAGGCAGAGACATTCAAATGGTTCTGATATCTAAGTCTCTTTAGTTTCAATGAACTAAAAATAGAAAGAAAAAAAAAACTCCGGTTAAGTCAAAACCAAAAGTTTCTTTTTGGTCTGCTTAGGAGAAAAATCTAAGTAAGGAATTTTCTTGAACTTGAATACAAGTTTTCACCTTCCCCAAAGGGTTGACTTGAGGTGCTAAAGGGTACAGTGCTAATGGGCACAGTGCTAATGGGTGAGGTGAGGTGTTAATGGGCATGGTCCCAAGGGCAAGGCCTGGGAGAATAAATACAAAGCAAATGTCATCTCTCCTCTGACTTCCCTTCAGCTTCAGTTCCACTGGGACAGGGCCAGTGCCTCCATTTCAAGGTCAGTCACCTGGATATGATATGAACTGTCACAACTACAGCACGTGAGAGCTAGGAGAGTGTTGTGGCTTTGAGCAAGGCATCTGGAATCAGCTTTGACCCTGGCCTGACTCCCTGCTAGCTGGGTTGAACCCTGGGCAAGTTGCTTTGCCTCTCTATTTCTTAAATGTCTTCATCTATTCTGAAATGGAGATTATAATATCATCTATCTGACAGGGTCACAAAAATGAAATAAGCCAGGGCATATTACACTTAGCTCCAGGCCTATGTGCAGTCACAAGGCAATATGTATTAGCTCTTGCTTGTTGTGTGGGATTAGCAATAGCAAATTTCAGCTCACAGCATGGCCTTACATTGGTTTAGGCACAGAGAGAACAAGGTTTGAGATTTAAATGTGATTTCTTCAACAAGAATATATATCTAGTTCATGCAAAAGGCAAAATGCTAAGACATGGATTACTTTGCTATTTAGGAATGTTAAACTTATGATTTTTTTCCTTACTGTCATTATAAAACTTTAAGTAATTGTTTTTCAGATTATGTTTGTAACTCATAGCTTACGAACAGTGTTTTCAAAATTAAAATCATTTTGAGCTTCAATCATGCCTGGTAGTCTGCAGATGGCTGTGTGTCTTAATCACGTAACAATGTAAGCGGTATGGTCAATGTGAAAGGAACAGACGTTTTCAGCCTAACTTTTTAAACACAAACATATCATTTATCCCTTTTTTGTCCTTATCCATCCACTAGAATTTATTCAAACCCCTCACATTAGCAGCTCAAAAAGATTCCGTGTTGAGAGCAAAACTCACATGTCAAAACGTAGCCTCGCCAAAGTTTAGGGAATCCCAGAAATTACTCGGAATACCTCAAAAGAGAACAGCTTTATAGTCATCGCAAATGGAGTTTTAATGGAATGCCCATAGCTTTTCTTTGTTTTTCTTTCCTACTTTGATAAAATATCTTAACATTTGCCCTGTTGGAGACTAAACAGAACTATGACTTCTATTTCACAACTTGCAAACCTGATTTTGGAAGTTCTTCTGAGAGGTCAATTGTTTTTCCAATAAGTATTCTTTTTTATTTCCCCTCTGGGAAGATGGGGTCCTCTGTTCCTTCATCTCTCTTCACTCCCATTCAACAGTCCACCTAAGCTTCACCGATAGCCACAGAATCCAGCTAAGGTTAAGGAGGGGCCTTAGCAATCGCACAGATTTCCCGCTGGGAATTTTGGAATCAATCCCTGACCCAGCCACACAGCGCTGGAAGCATGTTCCTGCGGGGGTGTCCCTGCCCATCCAGTGTTATGCTGCCAGTTCACTGCAGTGATCTCTGTTAATGGACAAAACTAAACTCTGTAAAATAATTTTAAAAAGCTTATTCTGAGGCAATAGTCAATTCTAAGTGACCACAGTCCTTCAGACCACAGTCTGAAGAGTTCCTAAGTGGTCCTGAGGTGGTCAGGTTAGTCCCCTGGTTAAGGGGCAATTCCAGGGAGTGGGCTCACATTTCAGGGAGACAGAAATTTCAGATAAAATCATAAATCCACATATGAAATGTAGACATTGATTTGACCTGAAAAGGTGGAATATCTTGAGGCGGGGGCTTACAAGTCGCAGGTAGATGTAGAAATTCTTCAGTGGGAAGTTGGTTAAGAAAGTTAAGCTTTGTCTAAGAATTTGTAGTCAATAGAAAGAATGCCTAAGTTAAGATAAGGTGTTCTACAGTCTGTCATGAGATACCAACCCAGCAGAAAACGCCTGTTTAACTAGATTTTATGGATTTTAAGGCGTGGACTTAATCCTTACCTTCATGGCCTTACATCTTATTTATAATTTGGTATTTTATTGACATAAAGAGTCTATTTTGTAGACTATTTGATTAACATTAATGTTGGGCAATTGTGTCTAGACTTAGAAAGGGAGGGGCATAATGAGGCATGTACAACCTCCCTTTTCTTCATGGCCAATAACTAAGTTTTAAGTTTTTTGGGCGGAGTACCCTTGGCCAGGAGTGGGTCCGTTCAGTTGGTGGAGGATTTAGGATCTTATTTTTAGTTTATGCCCTCAACCCTGGTGAGACCAAGATTCTGCATGTTGATTTTCTGCTATTAATATTTTCTCTTTTTGCACTCTTTGGGGTAGATGACAGCTTAAAACCATAGCAGAAGGCTTAGTTCTGCTGACTGGAAACTCCCATAATACAGCACTGGACTCAGTGAAATATAACTCAGACCCTGCTGGTGGAAAATCCTTCAGACAAGCTCACTTTCCCATCCTTAAGACCCTAAGTTAGCCCAAGACAGTTTGAGGAGAAGTGGAAAAGAAGCAAGATAGTAAAACCATTTGATTGTGAAGCCACCACGTGTTCAGTGAACTAAAAACAAATGCAGAGTGGACTCCAACTGACTGAGGAGAAAATGGTAGCCAAAATATCCTGTCTAAGGCAGATAGCTGTAGCCAGAGTTTATAGAATCTGATTACATTTCATCTGTGGCACAAAGAGTGGAGTCTGGCCAGCAGTGGGTTGCCAAGTGGTTCCCAATCTATTTGAGAAATAGTCACATTTACACATCTCATAGCCTCACATTTCATTTCCATATATACAATAGAACCTCCATGGTTGACCACCTCCATCCTTATGTTGACCTAATTTTCATAAATTGGACATACACCACATGTACTCAATGCATGTTCCTTACGTTGACCACCTCCATATATTGACCAATTTATTACAGTCCCTTGGGTGGTCAAGTTTCAGACAGTCTACTGTACTGTTATAAACAATACAGTTCAATAGCTTTGAATGTTCAGATCATTTCCTTAGGCTACACATCAAATGTTAATCATACCTCGAAACTTTAAAAAAATATATAATATAGATATTAAAAATATAATATTTTTATATATTATATATTATGAATATATAAATATATTTTATAGATACAAAAATATTTTTAAAAATATAATCTTTTGGCTCAGTGCCTGTAGCTCAGTGGTTAGGGCATCAGCCACATACAACAGGGCTGGCGGGTTCAAACCTGGCCCAGGCCTGCTAAACAGCAATAATAACTACAATAAAAAAATAGCCGGGTGTTGTGCCAGACGCCTATAGTCCCCACTACTTTGGAGACTAAGGCAGGAGAATTGCTTAAGCCCAAGAGTTTGAGGTTCATGCGAGCTATGATGCCATGGCACTCTATCAAGGGTGACATAGTGAGAATCTTGTATCAAAAATAATACTAATATAATTTCTTTTTTATCAATTATACTTATTACATTGAATATTTAATTCCTATCAACACCCAATACAAATGATCCCCTTCAAAGGTTAATTCATAAGCTCCAAATGGGTCTTGAAACCAGTGAGGCAGACCCAACCCTAATATTTGTGGGGGCTCCCCAGGCCAAGGGTCTAAAGGGAAACCCACAAGTCATTTGTGTAAATTGTTAGAAATTATAAATAAGTTGCACCCATGGCTGGGTCTATTATACCCACCACACCAAGGACCCCAAAGCCCACTCCCTGGAATTGCCCCTCACCCAGGGAATTAAAAGAGGCAGGGAGGCCAGCTCTGCCCCTGGCAAGCCTACAAGGTAGCAGAGATCTGCAGCACAGCTGGGGCAGGCCAGAGACAGCAAGGACACTGATCTGATCATCTCTCAGGGGGTTGAGGTGGCCAGGATCCCCTCCCCCATGTTTGGCTTCTCCCAGCAAGATTTCTAGACAGTTTTAAAACCCATCCCCCAGGCTCGGCACCTGTAGCTCAAGAAGCTAAGGCACCAGCCACATACACCAGAGCTGGAGCGTTCGAATCCAGACCTGGCCTGCCAATAAACAACAATGACAACTACAACCAAAAAATAGCCGGACATTTTGGTGAGCACCTGTAGTCCCAGTTTCTTGGGAGGCTGAGGCAAGAGAATTGCTTAAGCCCATGAGTTGGAGGTTGCTGTGAACTGAGTTGTCACGGCATTCTACCCAGGGTGACAGCTTCAGACTTTGTCTGAAAAAAAATAAAATCCCAACCCATCCCCCAAACCTTACCATCACAGCAGAGAAGTGGGAAGAGCACAGTTGTCTGGGACCCTGGGTTGTCTGAACCCCCACATTGGGTGCTTTGAGGTAGCTACTTTGAAACCAAAGCAAGGACTCTTCCATCCTCTCCTCATTAAGAGAACTTCATCCCTGTGTGTCCCCAGCTCCATACTCCAGGTCTCCCCATCGCCCCTCTCAGGCAATCCCCATGGGCTAAATCAGTTACCAAGCTTTCAGGAAACTGAAAAAAAAATAAAAAAATAAAAAATAACCAAGCAAAAATGGCATTGCGGAAGGAGCTTGGCAGTAGAAGTCTGAGCACTGATGTTTAGTAGCAAATGGAAAGGGCAGAAGCTAAATCATCAGGAAAACACACAGTGCGTAGAGGGGGTTAGAGCCTCGAACACCACACCAAGTAATGTGAACTGCCTTGAATACCTCCCCAAAACGAATTCATGGCCCTTCCTGCCCCCAGCCTGTGCTGCCACTCCTCCTGCCAATGCCCCCAGCATTCACTCAACACCTGAGACCAAACACGGCTCAGCGCACCAGCAAATTCCATTGGCTTTACCTTCAAAACATAAAATACACTGTGAATCCAACCAGGTCTCGCCACCTGCGGTCTACTGCCCCAGTCCAAGGCACGGTGGGCTCACGCCTGGCTTCTTGCAGTCTTATCTGCCAAAAAGGGCCCCACTCTCAGAAGGGCCCCACCCTTGGGTCAATGTTCTGTTGTCACCATCTTGAAATTCATAACAAATCTGGAACAAGAGGCCTCATATTTTTATTTTACACAAGGCCCTGCAAATGACGTAGCTGGTCCTGCCTGTTGTCTCTGCTAGAACCTTAGCCCCATGAAGACATGGCCCCTGGAGCTTTTGTACATCAGTGAGCACAGAATTTATCCACCTGGTACATTCTGGCCTAGACCCACCAGGAAGAAATCTTACCCTGGTTCAGTAAATACTAGGATCCCCTCCTCAGTCCTCTCTGCCAGAATGTTAAGGCCTGTCCCGGATCCAGAAACTAAGGAGTAAATGCAGGGGCTTCCTGGACTGCAGCAGTTCCTCATCAGTGTCTATTTTGAATGGCAGAGCCTGTGCCTTGTGGCTGTTAAACATTTCAGCCAGTCCCAGCACCTGGTATCTAGGAGGTGCTCAAGAAGTATTTGCTGAATCGCCTAAGCCCAGGAGCTGGAGGTTGCTGTGAGCTGTGATGGCACAGCACTCTACCAAGGGCAATAAAGTGAGACTCTGTCTCTAAAAAAAAAAAAAAAAAAAAGTGTTTGCTGAATGAATAAATAAATACACGTGCTCATTCAGTGACTAACAGAATATTAGAAGAATAGTGTCAAACTTTGCAAATGTAGGTGTGTGCTAGAAGGACTCTGCCTTTGAGTGACATCTGGTCTGAGAAAAGTCCCCGTGTACAAGGCTGGCTATGTAATTTACAAACAAAAATCCTGAGATCCTGGTTCAAAATGCAGACAAAAAGCCTTTCTGTCATGGTGTTTTTTAATTTGTTGTTTAATATCACACTCCCCTGGGTGCAGAGACACTTTCCAGGTGAGTGCAGACATTCCCAGGGACCTGGAGCTTGCACATAAACCTGATTTCCTCGTGCCCAGACCCCCACCAGGGGCACAGGGCGGTAGTGGGCACTGGACTGAGACAGGGGAGTGGGCTGCTGAGGGAGTCCTAGGGAGGCCTGGAGGTGGACAGGTATTGGTGGGGGGTGGCAGGTGGGTGATGGGTATGGGTGTGCTCCAAACCTCCAGCACACGTACCATTGTCCCCTCAGACTCAAATTCAAGGATACAATTGTTAAGACTATAAGGATGGTGACTGCAAAGCTCTGGGCATAAGCATGAGTCTCCTTCCAAGCACGGGCCCAGAGCGACTGCACGGGTCTCATGCCCACATTAGACTCCAGCTCTGTTCTCCCATCTCTGTGCTGACTGCCCCTAGGGCAGCCCTGCCCACAGTGGGCAGAGTCAGGGCTGGCTGGGTGCAGGCAGAAGCCTCTCCCTTCTCTCCACAGGGGCTGTGAGGGCTTCCAGTGTCTTCCCCATCCTCAGCGTCACACTGCTGTTCTTCGGCGGGCTCTGTGTGGCAGCCAGCGAGTTCCACCGCAGCAGACACAATGTCATTCTCAGCGCGGGCATCTTTTTTGTCTCTGCAGGTGAGTGTCTGGCCCCCAGCCCTGAGCTTTTCACAGACACCAAACCAAAGCCTGGGCTGTGTGGATGAAGCCAGCTTATTCAGGGATCCCTCTGGGGAAAAAGCAAGAAAATGTACAAGTTGCAGTGCTAAGGATAAGAACGCAGAGAATTTCATTAGAACCAAAGATGCTAAAACTCCAACTAAGGGTGGCATGAAGCAACGATAGGGAGAGAACATAGTGTCAGGGTCAACTGAGAGAGAGAGAGAGACTGATTAACAGAAGAGTGGACGCGTATGCCTGCACACTTGCCATATGAGAACTGGGAGACAGAGTTGTGTGTTTAAAGGACTCCACTTTTCTGTTCACTTGGGCACATTCATAAACTATCCCTGGCCCTTGGTAATATGTGTTTGCCAGCTAACTATTGTTTACATCTTTGCAAACACCCAAATTCTATTAGCATCCAAAGTGTCTCTGGGAACATGGTAAAGAACCGCAGTCCAAGGTGCCCTCAGGGAGGACCTTCCCATCAATCGCAGACCCAACCAGAAGGTGACCCAGGATGGCTCGAGGAGGATGAGAGACATTCTACAAAAGAGAGTCCTGTTCCCTCCTTCACTCTCCTCCTTTCTCCAGCCCTCATCTTCCTCGATTTCCTCTGGGTTTTCATCTTTCCTTTCATCTCTTTACCACCACTTCACACCCCACCCCTCTCGAGGCAGATCAATGCCATCTGGATGAAATGCTTCAGAGAAGCAAAGAACAAGGCAGAAATGGGGGGAGATGGCGCTGGACTCTTTGGTGGTGACCTTCAAACTTTGCACAGAATATTTATTGAGATAGGAACAATGCAGGTGAGAAGGACAGGCTTGCCCTTCTGGGTTTGAATTCGGGCTCCACTAGTGGGGCCTGAGGAAATGTGAGCAACTCCTCGTAACTTGGTTTCCTTGACTGCAACATGGCAAATAATAGTAGTACCCATTTCGTGGGGTTGTTGGAATCAGACTGCACATAAAAAGCACAATATTGGGTGGCGCCTATGGCTCAAAGGAGTAGGGTGCTGGTCCCATATATGGGAGGTGGTGGGTTCAAACTCCACTCCGACCAAAAACTGCCAAAAAAAAAAAAAAAAGCACGGTATTATTTTCTAGTATTGGAAAAGCAATAACAACATAGTTCCAAAGTCCTAGTGCTCTATAAGAACTTGCTGAGGTTCCTTCTTCATTGTTTTACCTTCTGTGAAACAAGAAAGTGAGACTATTCAGCCCTGAGTCTCTAGGACCTGACTTAAGCAGCAGACCAGGGAGAAAGCTGCTGTCTTGCCCTGGGGAATGTGATCAGCCCAAGGGTTGTGGTAGCCAGATGTTAACAACTGGAAAATCCAGCAACTTGTCTGGCTTGGAGGCACATGCCTGTCACTGGTGGCCTCATCCACACACAGGCTCTGCTGGATCCAGAGCATCAGTACCAGTATTGAGCTGATGTCAGAATCTCCTACAAACAGGAGAAGATCATTATTTTGTCCCCCAAGGGGACTATTAGGGAAGAGTGTGTCACTAGCAACTTTTAGTGTGCAGGATGGCAGGCAGATTAGATACATAGGAACTAGAAAGCTTGCGGGTCTGTGGACAAAACTAATAAGAAACCAGAAGTTTGGGGTCTAATACTCAACCCCTCCACTAATCTGCCCAAGGACCCTTAAGAGCCTCAGTTGTCCACCTCTAAAATGAAAGGATTAGAAAATTCAGCATTTTCTAAGGCTCTTTTTTGCTCAGCTATTCTTAAGGTTTGCAGTTTCAGGCAAGCAATCAAGAACCTATTACTGAGCACCTACTGTGTGCCAGCTTCTGCACGCAGTGCCCAAGAACATGTCCTCTGAAGCCAGGATGCCTGGTGCAAAACTTAACTCTGTTATAACCCCACTGTGTAGCCATGGGCAAGTCACTCGGCCTCTCTACGCCTCAATTTCCCCATCTGAAAAATGAGAATAACAGCCCCACGTTCTGAAGTTAAGAGGATTAAATGAGTTAGTAGGCATAAAGTGCCCAGAAAGGTACCCAGCGTCCAGTATGTGCTCCATCCATAGAAACTGTTATGATATACATTATATCCTTTAATTCTGTCCATTCATTTTCTTCGCTCATTCAACAAATGTGCGCTATGCTCTCACTATGGGTCAGGCTCTGGGGTGAGAGTTTTGGGCATGGCAATGAACAAGATAACCCTAGTTCCTGCCATCAGGGAGCTTGCAATCTAATGGTGGAACACAATGACCATTCACGTCTTATTTTTCCTAAGCCTTGTTACTGAATTCTAAATCCACTACAGCTAAGAGTTCTGGGGTCAAATTCCAGTTCCACTGTTTCCTAGACATCGAAGTTACTTAATCTTCTCCATATCTCAGTTTTGCCATTTATGGGATTTTTTTTTTTTTTTAAAGGAAGGCCTATTGCAATGATTCATTGAGATATTACATATAAAGGCTACACATAGTGCTTGGCACATAGGAAGCTCACTGGGCTTCTTGACCCCTTTTACCTAGATAACATCTAAGCCTCTCTTTAAACTTCCCTTTCTTTCTTTCCTCCTTTCTCCACCCCAGCAAGATCTCCTTTTGGGGCTTTCCAAACTTTGCCACCAAACTTTCCCAGCTAGCAGAGGAGGAAAACATGGCCCTGGGGAGTCAGGGGGCATTGCTCAAAGCCACCTTCATTGAGCTGAAGTGTCTTTGAAGTCCGCCTCCCATTTCACTTAAAAATTCATGTGAATTCTGCTTTTTCCTTCTTATTATATCCATGTTCATTTTAATATAAAAGAATGTGTCTTCCCTACTAATCTTCAAGCCGAATTGACACTCCAGGAAGAGGAGCCGTTTTTCATACTGTGATTTCTCGCAGCCTGACACAGAGCTGGATGTGTCAGCCCCCATATGAAGAGCTAGCTCAGTAATGAGAACCTGCTGCCCACCTGCTGAATGCCTGTGTGGAGTAAAGCCAAGAGCAGATGGGGCAGAAGCAGACTCCAGCCCTTCCCTCTGGGGGCAGATTCTGGATGGAATATGATCAGAGGTCATATTCAAAACAGTAACAATCCTAATGCATGTACACCAGACAATAGGCAAGACAGCACTGGGACAGAGTCCTGGGGGTCCTGCTATGCCAAGCTTTAACCCTTTGGTTGCTCAACTATGGGGAGACCAGGGAGATGGAGGAGGAGCACAGAACATTCACCAAATGGGTGGAACCCACTCAACCTGGAAAGGGTTGCTCACCGCCTGGTGTTGGGAACTTGAATGAGGGACAACCTCCATTTAGCGCCACCCTATACAGGTAGCCTAAATTTGGAGACAAGGAGATGCCAGCTGATGTACCAGCCTCATGAGTCATCGCTGGCACCAAGCCCTGGATAAGGCCCTTGAAGCAAAGGGACAAAAACCAGACATTTCTTCCCCTTTGGAGCAATAACGTGAGAAAGGTAGCCAGACATGGGCACAGGGCTGCGAATCTAGTGTTTCTTCTTACCACCCCCCAAGGCAATGATTTTCAACAGGTGTGCCATGAGAGGATCTTAGGTGTGCTGTGAAATTTTATAGAGACCATTAGTTACATTCTTTTCTTTCTTTCTTTCTTTTTTTTTTTTTTTTTTTTAATCAATATAATTTAAGTGTGCTGTGAAAGTTTAACTATAGGTTCAAATGTGCTAGGCTCAGCACCTGTAGCTCAAGCAGCTAAGGTGCCAGCCACATACACCAGAGCTGACGGGTTCAAATCCAGGCCAGACCTGCCAAACAATAATGACAACTACAACCAAAAAATAGCCAGGCATTGTGGCAGGCGCCTGTAGTCCCAGCTACTTGGGAGGCTGAGGCAAGAGAATCGCTTAAGCCCAGGAGTTGGAGGTCGCTGTGAGTTGTGATGCCATGGCACTCGTACCCAGGGCGAGAGCTTGAGGCTCTGTCTCAAAAAAAAAAAAAAAAAAGTTGAAAAACACTGCCCTGAGGGAATCGATTCCTCTCCAATGGGCTAAGCAGCTACTGCCAGAGCTATTCCGTTGGCTCTTGGGGAATCTAAGCCAGCGAGCCTTGCCTGTTGGAGATAACAGCTTCACATTCCCCAATTCCTGACATTCAAACAACAGCTGAGCTAAAGCAGTATCTTATCCTGTGCAGATAAAAAAGACTTGGTAATCTACTGTCCTTTCCTCCTGGGTTTAGTCATTCCCCAAATTGCAGCTTTAGACCCATATCCGTTGGCCAGCCCCCTTTGGACTCTTCGTAAGCGCTTCTGACTCAGTGTATCTAAATCTCCCGTCTTCTCTAAAGCTGGTATCTCAGCTGCCTCCTACTATAGCTCCAAATGCCACCAGTCTCCCATTCATCCATGCTAGAACTCTGTGCAGTCATTCTCCGTTCCTCTGTCACACTCCCTGCCGAACAGCTTTCCTCTCCTGGCTCACCCCTATTCAAAGGTCAGGATCCAGTTCAAATGTCACCTTGCCGTCACAGCACAGAGCTCAGTCTCTCTCTCTCCCCTTGCTCCTGAACCATTTGATATGTCTCTAGTAGAGCTCTTCCTGTGTGTTGCTGTAATTGCATTTGTATGTCAGTCTCTCCTGCTAATGGTAAGGAATTTGGGGGCAGGGACCTGCATCTTGTTTGTCTTCCTCATGACTTAGTGCCAAAGATTCAGTGTTGACGGAACAAATTGCTTCTAAGGGAAAAGAAATGCCTTCTGAGTGCTACCGCACTGCTGTAGGAGCAGGGTGTATTCTCTAGCTGAGCGCATATGGCTGGGGACTGAGCAGTGGAACTTTTCATTTCCCGGGAGACAGAGCATGCAAAAAGGGCTCAGCAGTTGGATTTCCCAGCTATAATCCATTCTCCTTCCTCCCGTTACCTCCACATTTTCTATAAGTATTTCAAGGCTTCAAAGTGACTGTCACCTCTGAGGTTTATAAGAGATGTGGTTTTTCTTTTGTCCCTTTTCTTAGGGTTAAGCAACATCATCGGCATCATAGTTTATATATCAGCCAACGCTGGGGATCCTGGGCAGCGTGATTCCAAAAAAAGTTACTCCTATGGCTGGTCCTTTTATTTCGGAGCCTTCTCTTTCATCATTGCGGAGATTGTAGGAGTGGTTGCCGTGCACATCTACATTGAAAAACATCAGCAGTTACGTGCCAAATCCCACTCGGAGTTCCTGAAGAAATCTACTTTTGCCCGCCTCCCGCCCTACAGGTATAGATTCCGGAGGCGGTCAAGTTCTCGGTCCACGGAGCCCAGATCCCGAGACCTGTCCCCCATCAGCAAAGGCTTCCACACCATCCCTTCCACTGACATCTCCATGTTCACCCTCTCCCGGGACCCCTCAAAGATCACCATGGGGACCCTCCTCAACTCCGACCGGGACCACGCTTTTCTACAGTTCCACAATTCCACGCCCAAAGAGTTCAAAGAGTCGCTGCATAATAATCCGGCCAACAGGCGCACCACGCCCGTCTGAACTGACCTCTGGCCTCTGCTCCACACCCAGCACAGCCTTGGGGGAAGTGCACAGAGGTGTCTCTGAGGTTGCATGGCATGGTCCTCGTGATGGTATTACTTTTTACAAAGAATGAAACCAAATGGACTCAGCCCTCTCCCACATTTGCCTGTCCACCTCCAAGTCCCCAGCCCTCCCTCCCTCACTCACTTTTCAAGCCAATCTTTAGGGTCATTCCTCTCTCTGTATCTGTGCCAGATGTTTTCCTCTCTTCCTTCTTTACTGGAAGGACCTTCACATTCTTCCCTCCTTGGAAGAGGACTTTACTAAAAGTCGTGGGTGGTGGCCAGGGGGGGGATTTCTGAATCCCCATCAGGCACGTTCATAGCTGTCCCCATTGTCTACCCACACAGATCCTCAGGAAACCAACCACCCAGGTGGCCCTGAGGGAGGCATTCACCTTTCCGTGTTAGAAAAACATGACCAGAAATCAAAGATGTCAGAGCCCCGAAGCAGCTACTGTAATAAGCACTCATGTTATTAAAGGTTTTGCCTTGTCGTAACTAACCTGACTGCGGGTATTTTGTTTCTTCTGGGTATGTCCTACACAAACTCATTCCCCTGCCACTGAGCTGGCTCATCTCTGTCTTGGAAGCTGGACTTTGCTCACCTAACCTCTCGCCACTAGAAGTGACCCCTCTTCACCTCTTGAGGTGTTCCCCACAAATTTCAGAGTCAGTGGTTTTCTCCACTTGAATCCCTGGAGGCCTCCTGGAGGTGGGTGTGTGAACACTGGTGTTCAAGATTAGGGCAGAGTAGCCCCCTAAAACCTCCTCTGTAAAATGATAACATGGTAATAGTGCTCTCTTTTATAGAGTTGTGAGATTTAAATAAAATATTATATTTAAAATGATTAACACATTGTAAATAATCAATATATTTTTTTAAATTTTGGGTATGGATTCTAGGTGGACTGAGCATTATATTTCCACTTCTGCTACTACAACATAGTAATCATAGATTGATCGCTTAAACAACCGGCATTTATTTCTCATAGTTCTGGAGGCTGGGGAGTCTAAGATCAAGGTGTGGGCAGATTCAGTGTCTGGAGAGGGCCCTCATCCTGACTTGGACAGCAGCCTTCTTGCCGTATCCTTCCATGATAAAAAGAACAATCTCTTTCTCTCCTCTTTTTCTCCTCTTATAAAGCCACTAATTTCATTGTGAGGGCCCCACCCTCATGACCCCATCTAACTTTAATCACCTCTCAAAGACCCCATCTTCAAATACCATCCTACTGGGGTTTGGTAAGGAAGGAAGAGGGAGATATAGCCACCATGTTGTCTGCAGCAAGCGTTACTGCAGGAAGATGAAAGCCCATAGTTATTTTCTATAAGAGGAAAGAGAGAGTATATTTTGCACAGGCTCTGAGAAGAGGGAATGGAAGGACATTTGAATATTTTGAATATTTGATATTAGAAAGCAGAAGAAATATGTCCCTTTTGCCAACAGAGCATTTTTGGTACACAAGTAGGGAAACCTTCCTACTTAAGACTTCAGCATCCTAGAGGGCAGGATTACAGTCCTGAGAACTCACTCACACTTCTGTAATGATGCAGGGCGTCAGGCTGTGTTCTACTGCCACACCCATAGGAAATCATTTCATTCAGCTACTCCATGAATAAGATGCTACTGATATCCCTATTTTATCAATAAAGAAACTGAGGAAAGAGAGGTTGTATGGCTTTACCAGATTTTATCCTCACTATGGGAAAGAAGTCCTGGGAAACTGATAACTTGCTCCTACTTAACACAGTGAATTTTATTTAAAATGTGCACTAAGAACAATTCATTTCATTCAACACTTAAGAGTCATTGCATGCAAGTGACACTCACATACATCAGCTTATCTCATTCAATCCTCAAAACAGCCATGTGTAATAGGAATTATCACCTCCATTTTGGCAGATGAGGGAATAGAGGCTCAAAGAGAATAAGCGCCGTGGGTGTGAATGAGCAGAGCCTGCATTTACATCCAAGATTCTGCTCCCTACTGAGTGGCTTCCCCAGTATTCCAGCATTTTCCAAATCTCAGTGATATGAGTACCGCTCTTATTTCACATTTCATGTCTATATACCACTTCCATGATTATTTATCTAATGCTGTTCTTTAAATTGACTCACCTTTTTCATCAAGAAATAGAGTTTGAAAGGGAAATTTATATCACTACTCTGAAAAGAGAACTGTAATTCCTTACCATAAGCAAAAGGTAACTGAGAAAAGAAAGCAATCACACTGCATTCTAGCTGTTGCTGGCCCTACACTAAAGGCTAGCTTCTTGCTCTTTGCAAAAGAGGATATAACCACAGTGTTACAGAGGTGTTAAAAGATTCTAGCACCAAAACAAGATGAGTCCCTTGGCTTAAACAAAAGGACCAAAAGGGAACCCAAAAGGCAACACCTATCTCACCATGTGATTCAATGCTGTATGATATTGTGGCCACGCATCTCCTCCCACTCTTGGGGAAAAGTGGTCCCTGCCTCCCCCGCTTGGGGAGGGTGAATCTGAGAGCTGAAGCAAATAGGTGATGAACACTGTGAACAGGAAGAAGCAGGTGCTCGGGGAACTGGGAGTTTGTCAAAAACAGTGTATCTGGGGAGTTGATTTGGGGTGGAGAGAAAGGTCTCAGGGTCTTAATTAGCTGGGCACCTGCCTTGGAGGCCAAGTACAAAGCCCTTTTGCAAAGGCCAGAGAGATGGAGGAGAGAAAAGGGCGCTTGACCCCTGAAAGGATCCCCCCACACCATTTCTGCAAAGCTTTGGCACAGTAAGCCTCAGGGTACTATTGCTTGAAGACTGCTCAGCTGGACCCAGCTGGCTGGCATCAAATAAATATTAATATTATCACTTCCAGGTAACAGGATTCTTGCCAGTCCTTGCCACCCCTTGTGGAGGGAATTCACTTTCCCTCGACCCTGTGTGTCGAGCACTGTACCATGACCTTCACTTATTTTCTCATTTAATCTTAATTTTGTGGTAGGTATCAAGCCATTGGGTTAGATGTAGAAACTTGCCAGCAGACAGCAAAGCAGTTCTCCCAAAGCCTGTGGACAGCCACTCCAAAGCTTTCTTGGGTCATGCCTGTTGAATCTCTTGCTCCATCACCAAGTTCTCCATACCCTTCTTCCCCAGATGCAGTTACCTTTTTTTAGCTCACTAATTTCTGGACCAGTAAATCCTTCCACAAATCTTAAGACCAGACACTTGAGTTTTCCTTTCATGCTGTTGTAACCTGCAGCTCCTGAAACCGATCTGTTGCCAACTTATCTCGCTACATTTTGAAAGGGGAGAACCATGTGAACTCTGCAGCTATGTCTGGCCACGTTTAGAATCCCAACTTTGTATTTATCAATCACAGACCTTCGAGAAGATAATATCCCCATGCCTCAGCTTCCCCATCTGTAAAATGGGCACAAAGTAGTACTTATTCCATTGGTTTGTTGTGAGGATTAAATGAGCTTATATTCATGAAAACAACTTGGAAAAGAACTTGAAATGTAATAAGCACCATACAAATGTTAGCTATTATTTAATGTAGTTCTCAAATTTACATTTTTTTTCTATTTGGGCCTTTTCCTACCTAGAAAACCTTACTTTTCAAATCTTATCAGCTCATACCTCTGCTCTAAGTAGGCCAGTATATCCACACTGTACCCTGGTTATATCATACGTGTCCCCAATTCTCTGCCTTTGCTATTGTCCCTGCCTGAAATGTTTTCCCTTGTCCCCTTCAAATCCTAGTCATCCTTAAGGCCAAGATCAACCCTCATGCTTTCTATGAAGACTTTAGAGACTGCTCAGCCCATACAATCTCTCATTTCTTGGCATTCAGCTTTTATTATCAAGCACTTACTATATGTCAGTACTATTGAGTGAGTATTTGTCCCCTCCAAACCTTCTATTGAAATTTGATTCCCAACATCACAGATGGGGCCAACCAAAAGGTATTTGGGTTGTCAGGGAAGATCCTTCATGAATAGATTAATTTCCTCCCTGAAGGTGGGGATGAATGAGAGGGTTCTCTATTAGTTCTCACAAGAGGTTGTTTTTAAGAAGAGTCTGGCACCTGCCCTCTCTTTTTTCTTGCTTTCTCTCTCACCATGTGATCTCTGCACACACCAGCTCCCCTTTGCCTTCCACCACCAGTGGAAGCAACCCCAGTCTTTCACCAGATGCCCAGTCTTTCAGCCAGCAGAATCATTGAGCTAAACAAACCTTTTTTTGTGTGTGTGTGTGTGTGACAGAGTCTCACTATGTCACCCTCGGTACAGTGCTGTGGCATCACAGCTCACAGCAACCTCAAACTATTGGGCTTAAGCGATTCTCTTACCTCAGCCTCTCAAGTAGCTGGGACTACACGTGCCCACCACAACACCCAGCTATTTTTTCTGTTGTTTCTGTCGTTGCTTAGCAGGCCCTGGCTGTGTCCAAACCTGCCAGCCCCGGAGCATGTGGCTGTTGCCCTAACCATTAAGCTATGGGTGCCAAACCAATAAACCTCTTTTCTTTATAAATAACCCAGCCTCAGGGATGCCTTTACAGCAACACAAAATGGATTAAGACAGCCAGAAATGACTATAATCCCAACAGATAAGACTACTGTGTTCATGAAACTCTTGGTCTAGTGGGGAAGATAAGCATTAAACCAGTGAACACACAAATTGACATCATTAAAAAGTGTGATCTGGCTCAGTGTCTGTAGCTCAGCGGCGAGGGCCCCAGCCACATACACTGGACCTGATGGGTTCTAACCCAGCCCAGGCCTGCCAAACAACAATGAAAACTACAACCAAAAAAATTAGCCAGGCATTGTGGTGGGCACCTGTAGTCCCAGCTACTTGGGAGGCTGAGGCAAGACAATCACTTAAGCCCAAGAGTTTGAGGTTGCCAAGAGTTGTGATGCCACAGCACTCTACTGAGGGTGACATAGTGAGACTCTGTCTCAAACAAAAACCCAAAACGACAACAACAAAAAACTGTGATCTATGCCATGAAGGAAAAATGTAATGCAAAAAGTAAAGAGGAATATAAACAAAGATCTCTAATTTAGCTGGGGGATCAAGAAAGAGGAAGTGGCATTGAGAATCAGACCTAATGGAAGAGGTGCAGTTATCCAAGAAAAAGGAAGGAAATGTAAGGGGTGGGGACAGCATGTGCAAAGACCCTGAGCCTGGAGAGACAGAAAAAGTAAATCCAATAAGGCCAAAAAGAAAGGCATCAGAGGAGAGTTGTCCGGAGGATGCAGCATTAGAGGCATGTTGAGGATTTGGGACTTTGACCCTAAGTGCAATGTTTAATAAGTTAGACACCCACTAAAATACTCATTTCCGAAATCTCACCTCCAGGAATAGTTGTTTAAGGACTTGTATCATTGCCTGCTTCGTCCGCAGGCCCTAGGAGGTAGACATGACCATGTTCTGGATGTGACTCTGCCTCAGTCACAGCCGATTAAATCACAAGATCACACCTGATATAAGGCCAGCCAATTCATTCTTAGGGTGCCCAGTGACCTAGGATTCGTGTGTGTGTGCCCCAGAAGTTCGGCTGGACTGATTAGATGATTTCTATTGGAATTTTAAAAGAAGAGACACAGAAGGCAATGGCTAGCTGGAAGCAGAGCAGGAAGGATATGAAGGAGTCAGCCATGGGGCTAGGGCAGCAACAGTGGGCCAAATGCAAGCGGATGTTACAAAAATAGTGTTTGGTAAAGAGACAACCACCCTGCAAAGGCTTCCTGTAATACTTAAATAAAACCCAAATTTTTGTTAGCATCTCAAAAGTCTTAGATTAACAGAGTCATGCTGACCTATTTGACATTATTCCTGGCTACTTTCATCTTACCTACCTGCACTCCAGTCAGGCTGTCCTTCTTTTTCAGTTCCTTGGTCAAGCCAAGTATTTCTGCCTCAAGGCCTTTGCACCTGCCATTCCCACCGCATGAAATTTCTTCACTCTCTATATGGCTGGCCCCTTGTCATCATCCTTCACGTCTGAGCTGATAAGTCACCTCCTTGGAGAGTACTTCTTTTACCAACTCTCTAAAATAGATCGCATGTTATTATTTACTAGAGTCCAAACTTACTCCTTTGATAACTCAAAATTCTGTAATATTCTATTTTTGTGTGCTTCTGTACTTGATTTTTATGGGTTTTCCCATAAGAACATAAGTCCCTGAGGGTATTTTCCATGCCTAATACAGAGCTATTCACCTGGTGGGTGCCCTAATACCAGAAGGAAGGGAGGGAGAGAGGAAGAGAGAGAAAGAGAAGGAGGGAGGGAGAAAGAGATATTAGGAGAGGAAAGTAGAAACATTGCAAAGGACAGGAAGAGACTGGCTTCCTTGTTTTCTAATAGCTTCCCTGTCCCATTTCCTCAAGGCCCAAGTGTGTTTAAGAGTCTCAGATTCCTGGCACACTTTTTCTGCATCCCTTTAACAATCTCTTTTTTCCTTGAGCAAATCTGAATTGCTGTTTCTAGTTAACTAATAAATACTGACTAGAAACTGCTCCAAGAAGCTTCTAGAACTAGCGAGCACCCAGTCATTAGAGAGGCAGCAGAGAGGCCCTCTTAGAGAAAGACAGGAGTTTAGACAGCCACTGCCAGAATGGCATTTAGTCAGAATGTTTACTGAAGAGAGAACAGAACCTCAATGCAAGTGCAGTTCAGAAAGGACTAAGACAGAGGATTGGGAACCAGAAACCAGTGGCAGGGTCTAAGGGTTTGATAAATCATGGGCCTAAAATCAAAGCCACCACACAGGCAATGGCAAGGCCAAGTCATCAGGTTGAAAGCAAGCAAGCAACTCCCGGATGTCAGATTAAATTCCAGTCATGCTAGTTGTTTCTTTTGTAATTGCAATAAATCAGACAAATAAAACAAGTTTTGAGATGGTGATTTGGACTTAACGGATTCTGGCTGCAAGTAACTAGCTCATATTAGTCAGGTAGCCTAGGCTGTCATAAATAAACCCCCAAAACTCAGGTGCTTAACACAATAAACCTTTATTTCTTGTGCAGTGCATGTACTCTTGGCTGAGTGGAGCTCTGCTCCAAGCAGTGACTCGGGGACCCCCGCTGCTTCTGTCTTGTAGTTCTGCCATCCCGTGGCTCCATGGTTGTCCTGGTGTCATCCACCTGGTAGATGGGAGAAAGAGGGAAGGAACAGCGGCAAGAAGGTGCAGGATCATGCACCTAAACTTTATCACCTTAGTCCAGAAGTAACTGCTGTATCTCACATTCCACTGGCGAGAATGAACCTCATAGTACTGTCTAGATTCCGGGGGAAGGAATGCTGACAATGTTATCCTTGGCTGGAGAGTTGCTTCCAAGTAATAACTCTATATTATATAAGGTGCACACAAGTCTTTGGTAGGTGACTAGTCATCTCTGCCATACAACTTAAATGCACCCTCCATAAAAAGAAATCTCAAAGGGTTTGGCACAGTGGCTCATGCCTGTAATCCTAGCACTCTGGGAGGCCAAGGCAGAAGGATCGCTTGCACTCAGGAGTTCTAGATGAGCCTGAGCAAGACTGAGACTCCGTTTCTACTAAAAATGAAAAAACTAGCTGGGTGTTGTGGCAGGCACCTGTAGTCCCAGCTACTCAGGAAGCTGAGGGAGGAGGACCCAGGAGTTTGAGGTTGCTGTGAGCTAGAGTGACACCACAGACTCCTGGCTTGAGCAGCAAAGTGAGCCTCTGTCTCAAAAAAAAAAAAACAAACCTCAAGAAAAAGTAGCCACAGGGTTAGTTACTTCAGTAGTTCAAAGATAAATTCAGGGATCCGAAGTCTTTGCGTTTTTCACACTTCTAGTCTTTGGCCAGTGTCCCATCCCATCCAGATACAATATCCAGAGGAAAAAGGGCTGCCTCTTTTCTGTGTCTTTAAGAGCAAAGAAAGTGTTCATCGAAGTACACTATTGTATTCTCTCCTTATTCTTCCTGCACAGTATTGGGTCATCTGTCCACTCCTAAGCCAGTCACCAATAAAAGGAATAAATTACCATGGGGGACCAAAACATATGATCTCAGCCCTAGCTGCACATTAGAATCAATTGGAGGGAAACATTTTTTAAATACAAATGTCTAGTCTCTACTCCAGAGATTCTTATTTAATTGGCCTGGGCTTCAGAGGTTACCAACTAATAGTTTAAGAACTAGATTCCATTCACATTCTTGTTTAGTTCGAACCACAGGGTGTTATAAACCTTGGAAATTTAAAATGATTCATCAAATAGGGCAAAATGTTGATAACTGGTAAATCTGGGTAAAAGGTATATAGAAGCTGTAACATTCATACAATTTATCTTATAGATTGAAATTATATCAAAATTTAAAGTTACCAAAAAAAAAAAAAAAAAAAAAAAAAAGAGAGAGTGATAGAAAATTGGAAATTTACATTTAAAAGCAAGTATTTATGTCTTATCTTTAAAAGTAAGGAAATCTCAAAAAAAAAAAAAAAAAAAACTAACTCTGTATTCCTGCAGGAAATCTAGAGCAAGCCTGAGTGGCAGTGCCCAGACTTCTGACCATTCACCTCCAGAGCAAGGGCCTGGGCACCTGTATTGTAAGTTTAAAGCTCAGGTGCATCTGATAATCAGGTAGGCTTGGGAATCACTCTCTGGAGTAACTTTAAATCTTTCTTCACTTTCTTCCATCCTGTTCCAACCTCTATGTATAGCTTGGATTATTTTTTGCCAAGCGCGGCACCTTGCACTTGCCCACACTGAAGCTCATCCTTGGCAACTCCTCTGCCCACTCACACAGCCTGGTGAGATCTTCCTGCGGCTTGTCACCAGCAGCTTGGCATTTCACTACGTGGCACAGCCAAGTGTCATCAGCAAATGTGGAGCTATCACCACTTACACCTCCAGATCAGTTAGGCAAATGTCAAATAAGACCAGTCCCAGCACTGACACCCTACTATTCTCAATTAATCCATTAACTAACTCATAATAACCCAAATGAGTCGTTGCAAGCAAAAGAAATCAGCTGTGGCTAATGTGAGCAGCAAAGGGATTTAGTGTAAATCGGAGCTTCTCAACAGAAGCACTACCGGCTTTTGGAACTGGATAATTCTTTGTTGTGGGGGTCTGTCCCATGCATGATAGAATGTTGAGCAGCATTTCTAACTTCTACTTACCAGATGCCAGTAGCACAATTCCCCTCCCCCATCAAGTTGTGACAACCAAAAATGTCTCCCCACATTGCCAACTGTCTCCTGGAAGCGGGGGAGGCAAGTCAATCCCAGCTGGGAACCACTGGTAGGGGGGTGGGGAAGCTGACAAACCAGGCTTTAGAAAAGGCGGCAACCTGAGTCATTCTAAGATTTTAGACAACAAAGATCAATAGATAGATGAGTTTGAATCCCGGCCCCACCATTTATGAGTTGTACAACTTGACATGTGACTTAACCTCTCTGTGCCTCAGTTTCCTCAATCATAAAATGGGACGATACCATGGGAACAATGCCTAAATATCGCTAGCTTAAAACACATGCTGCGTATTCAACTTGGTCAACTGGGGCTCAGCTCTTAATGCCCCCTCCAAGAGACCAAAGGTGATAAGAGATTTCACCATCTGAACATTGCTGATCAAAATGAAAAGGAGAGAGGGAAGGTAAACTGGCTCTTAAATGTTTCTCCCTGTAAGCGATACACTTCACTCCTGCTCATCATTCCTTGATCAGACCAAGTTGGCTATACCAAATGGGAAAGGTACACCAAAGTAAAAACCTACCTCACGGCTGCAAAAACAAGAAGAAACATTGATTGATAAACAACACTAATGCCTAATAGAAGTTATAATAGTGACTTCATACATTTGTTGGAAATGGCAAACAAATTAACACATACAAAGTTCTTAGAACACAGTCTGACATGTATTAACTGCCAATAAATAAGTATTAGCTTATTATTGTTTATTAAGTCATCGTATGTCTACTGAGCTTTGTAATGGTCACTTTTGTGTGTCAACTTGGCTAGTCCATAGTACGCAGCTATTCAATCAGTACTAATGAAGAAGTTGCTGTGAAGAAATGTTGACAGTGCCATTAACCCCTACAATCAGAGGCTGAGCATGGTGGCTCATGCCTGTAATCCTAGCACTCTGGGAGGCCAAAACTAGTTGATTGCTTGAGCTCAGAGTTTGAGACCAACCTGAGTAAGAGTGAGACCCTGTCTCTAAAAAATAGCTGGGCATTGCAACCAGCACCTGTAGCCCCAGCAACTCGGGAAGCTGAGGCAAGAAGATTGCTGAGCCCAAGAGTTTGAGGTTGCTGTGAGCTATGACACCATAGCACTCTACCAAGGGTGACCAAGTGAGAGTCTGTCTCTGTAAAAAGAAAAGAAAACATCTACAATCAGTTGGTGTTAAGTAAAGTGGATTAACCCTAATAATCTGGGTGGGCCGGATGCAATCCTTTGAATGGCATTAAGAGCAGAACTGAGGCCCCCCTAAAGAATGAATCTACCTGTGGACAACAGTGTCTCCTCCTGAACAAGAGTTTCTAGCCTGCCTTTCTTAACAACCTGGTCTGTGGATTTTGGATTTGCCCAGCCAGCTCCCACATAAGCCAATTTCTTGCAATAAATCTCTTAATATTTTCTTCCTCCCTGGCTCAGCACCAGTAGCTCAGCAGCTAGGGCACCAACCATGTACACCGGAGCTGGTGGGTTTGAATAGAGCCTGGGCCCACCAAATAACAATGACAACTACAATAAAAAAATAGCTGGGTGTTGTGGTAGGCGGATGCCTATAGTCTCAGCTACTTGGGGGGCTGAGGCAAGAGAATTGCTTAAGCCCAAGAGTTCGAGGTTGCTGTGCTATGGCATTCTACCAAGGGCGACATAGTGAGACTCTGTCTCAAAAAAAACAAACAAACAAACAAAAAAACCAATATTTTCTCTGTCTCTGCCTTCTCCTTTCTCCCCACTACCTTCATAAAAAGCATAAGACTGAGTCTTATTCTCTACTTAGATGTTGACTCCTTTCTTTTTTTTTTTTTTAATTGTTAAATTATAGCTGTGTACATTGGTGCAATTGCCTGTACCCATTATAAGATGCACCATAGATGTGGCCCCACCCATTACCCTCCCTCCACTAAAACCTCCCCCCTCCCTTCCCCTTCCTTGGCCCTTTCCCCATAGTCTTGTGCTATAGTTGGGTTAGAGCCTTCATGTGAAAGCTATAATTTAGCTTCATAGTAGGGCTGAGTACATTGGATACTTTTTCTTCCATTCCTGAGATACTTTGCTAAGAA
>CAUYPK010043150.1:0-15654 GCA_963574355.1 Loris lydekkerianus | reverse complement strand
GAATGGACTAGCAAATTGTGGTACATGTATACCATGGAATACTATGCAGCCTTAAAGAAAGATGGAGACTTTACCTCTTTCATGTTTACATGGATGGAGCTGGAACATATTGTTCTTAGCAAAGTATCTCAGGAATGGAAGCAAAAGTATCCAATGTACTCAGCCCTACTATGAAGCTAAATTATGGGTTTCACATGAAGGCTATAACCCAAGTATAGCACAAGACTATGGGGAAAGGGCCAAAGAATGGGAAGGGAGGGGGGAGGGTAATGGGTGGGGCCACATCTATGGTATAGATTCCACAATGATAACAACAAAAAAATAGAGGAGAATGGGAAAGGCTCTCCTTAAAAATCTTCAAGAAAAGTGTGAGTTGTTACCAACAATTTACTTTTCTTTACATATGTTTAATTTTTGGATGTACTGGACTAGATTGTCTAAATTGCAGCTCAAGAAACAAAGGAACAGTTAGTAAAGAATTATTTTTGGCATATAAGGATTCATACAAAAATTTTGTGTTTTGATTTTTTTTTAACAAAGGTTATACGAAGCGATGGGGCACTCATGGGCATTTTGCAATATGAATGTGTATCACATGTTTCTAAACAGCAGACCTGTGTTCCTCTCCTGGTTTTCAGGTAGACCAGTGGGAGCTGAAAGTGGGTTTTGATCTGAATTTGAAGGATATTTTGATAATGTTAGCACTTACCCCAGAGGCAATTTAGATAGCTAAATTTTTAAGGCAGTGTGAAATAATGCTTAGATTTTTTTTGTTTGTTTTGGAGAGATAATGCAGATGGTAGTTCAGATGGTGGATTAAATAGAAAGGAAAACTAGAATGGCAGAAATTAATGAGGAGGTTTTGTGCTAGTCCACATGTCAAAGATACGGAAGAGGTGAGAAGGTGGTAATACCCAGAAGGGGATCTATTCAAACATCTTCACCATACCATGAAAGCAACTAGTTAGATGTGAGGAGTGAGAAAAAGTCAGCTTGAGAATGATGCCATGGTTTAGGCTTGGGTGGGATGGAAAGAGCAGAGCGGACTACACTGCTTTAAGAGAAAGTGGCTTTGAGTTGCTGGTATAATTTAAGGGGGAAGGTAGAAAACCAGATTTTATCTCAGGAGAGAGGTTATAGGGGAAATCGGGGTTTGAGAATCGTAGCGACTATAGGTGGTGGTTCTGTCTCTGAGGGGGTATGAGTCAATACGAGCACAGAACCCAGAGTAAACTAGGGGGGCAGTCGACAGATGTTTAAGGGGCGGGTCTAGGAAAAGAAGCCAGGTGTCTGAAATCACATTTAATTTATTAAAGAAATACAGAGCACTTCCAGGAGGGTGTTGTCTCAGTAGACAGGATTAAAACAGAAAAAGTCTACGGGGACCAACTGTGCCAAATTCTGTAGAACATCTAAGAAAAGTGAAGACTATGAGAGAAGCCTATGGCTTTGGCAGCTTGCAAGCTACTAATATTGTTGTCTAAAGTTTTCCATAAAATTCCTGGATAGACACAGGTTTGTGGAGTTAGGTTAGTTTTGAAGAGTTGCTGTATTTTTAGATAATTGAAAATTATCAAGATTATAACATAGGAAAGTTTTCCTTCCATGACTACTTTTTGGTTATCATCTGAGTAATTTTTTTTCACCCAAAGGCATACAACCCATATAAAAATAGAAGAAATATATTAAAAAGGACTATAGTGATTATTTTGCCTAACTACTCAGTTTAGAGAGAAGAAAATCAAATAAAGAGATTAAATGTCTTGCCTGGTGTGTGCATGTGGTCAGTTGCAATCCCAAATCTGGGATTGATCTCCTAATTCCCAGTCTGATATATTGTCCATGACTCCACAAACAGGAAGATAGAGGTCATTTCTATGCAGAGGGAAACAAATGAGCTGTGGCATTGCAGAAATGTTCTGCATGGTTTGCTGCCATCTGTCTTAAAGCTCAGTCTGGACTCCCAGGAATTGAAACTGCTGAGCTGCATTTAGACGGTCCATGTGGACAGGGCATGGAAAATTTCTTTTCTTTGGAGGGTTTGGTTATTCCCATATCTGGAATGTAGGAAATACAAAATGTTCATGACAAAAACTAAAAAGATTAGAGTTGTGGAATTTTAGATGTGTGAGGTTGACCTCCTGTTTTGTAAGATTCTGGACCTGTACGCTTTTTATTAGAATTGCTGTATTTTATGAATGTTAAAATGTTGTTGGGACACGGCAATCAACATTGCTTTTGGAGGGAGAGAATTATAAAGCAGACATAGCAGTGGAATGGAAGTTTGGCATCCTGGATTCAGACCCCCAACTGTGATATGTGTACAATGTATCGTTTTAAAGTATTGATTTATTATGTAGAAATTGTCAAAGCAAATGTGCTAAAGCTATTATCTATGCAACAAAAATCATATATTAAATCCAGAATTATTTTTAGGCTTATTATTTGTTGTTACAATGACACAGTTGAAATTAAGACTAGAATTTAAGAATCCTGTAGGTTAAAGAAACATATGCCATTGCATGTAATTAAGGTCATACAAAGATTATCAGAAGAATTATACCAAATGTGACAGACAGGATGCGTTTTCTTGATCGTTTTTAAACACTCTTTCCAAATTACTTTCAATACTCTTCTGGCAAGTTTAGAGAGAAAAAAAGCAAACTACAACAACAAATGATACATCTCAAAAATAAAAAAGTGTCATTACATTGTAATTCAACTCCCCCTTTTTTTACTGAAAGTTCCTTTTTAGTCTAAGAAATGTTCATCTTTGTAAGGAGTCACTCCTATGCTGTGTTTTCTTTTGGCACTTTCTCAATTTAATTTTAAAAGGATCATAAGGTTTGTCTTACAAATAGAACAGTGGGGCTTTCTGTTCTATAGGCATTCCTTGGAAATCCAAACATCACATGGAAATACTGGAAGACTGATGCTAGAGGTTGTTTGTGTGAACATACTAGAGTATAGCAGTTGTTGGCAAGTCTCTCTGTGTGATAAAATGATTGTCATCTCAATCAGGTGACATAGAGCAAATCCTCACAGTCCATCTGAACACCCTCACCAAAGATGACTGTGGAACTTATAAAACTTTCTGAAAATGAAACTATCAAGCATTTATTAGTTATAAGCTTAGTATAAATTTCCTTTGCTTTATTTTATCTAGGCATTTTTATTAAATTTTACTTGATGTGATTTTTCTGTCTGTGCTTTTACTTGTAAATTTCACTCATCTTGACACTTTGATACTTTAACATATTTATGAAATTCTTAGAAGTGAGGCTCTACTTTTTGAAGCATAAAATACAGAGTACACTAAAGGGACATTTTAAAGTGCATTCGATTTATTTTGTAGCTTGATAACATATTTGCTGATGTTTGGTGGCTCCCAGAGCCACTTGCCAGGGCATGTCCAGATGAGTTTCGACAGTGTTGCCGTACATTATTTCCTGTATAGATTTGTGTATGCAAATTAAGTTCTTGGCAGACTGTGAATACCACTCAACTGTCATCTCCCAGCCTAGCAATATGGGAACCCCTCCCCCCAAAAAAGTGCTTTCTGAAATGATGAAAGAATCTTTCCCAGATTCTTTGTGAAGCTTCCAGACCACACACAGTCTAATTTGCTTTGTAAAGCATTTTATTTAAAACACACACACGTGTACACACATAAACATTTCTGTAGCACTATGTTATAGGACTCCTTCCAATCTGTCTCTCTCTCTCTCTCACACACACGTACATGTATACAGATCTAGATAGATGTAAGTAAATACTTTCATTTCATTTTAGATAGCATCCCTGTGACTAGGAATTATTATTAACCCTGTTTTACAGAGGAGGATGTTGAGGAACACAGACGTTAGTAATTCCTACAGCAGCACAGTCAGCAAAAAAGGAAGAACCAGAGTTCAACAAGAGTTTGGCCCTATGGTCCCTAAACTTTACCAATAAATTGTGCTTTGCAGCTGGGTCTCAAACGGTCAAATTGTGATGTCAGCGTAGAGTTCCTAGTTAGTGTATTTATCAGAAGTTCTGCCTCAAGAGAAAAGTCTGGGACGTACTATTTTTTTTAATTAGGAGATGTGCATACTGTATATATATACATATAGAGACGCGCATTTTAAGAGCTGTTATCTATGTGTTACCTTGAGTAACCATAGTCAGAAGTGTCTGGGCCCTGATGGTAACTGCCTTGAGCACCTCTCATAATTTCAGAAGTCTATGTGACTGGTGTTCATTTCTTGTGGTTGGTGTATGCTGAGAATTACAATTTGAGCAGTTTTTTCCTTTCTGGAAATGTGTGCACGTTTTCTGGCCCTGTCCCCTGGGCCCCACTCTTAGGCAGCAGAGCTGCTGTGAACACTCCCTTCTTAGCTTCTCTTGAGTTGCTGATGTCAAATCTGCAGGACAGAGGTACTCTCGGTTAAAAAATATGAAGTTTTTTAAAGGGCAATCCTAGAAGTAAAAACTCTTTTAAATATACTTTGATAATAGTAAGGAAATAAACCGCTGGATCTGTTATCCAGATACACAGATATCCAGAGTGCTCTTCCTCCCCTGCTGGGAAGCGTGATGGACACTGTGGATATCAGGCAAGGCCGTGAAAAGTCAAGTGACCTGAATGGAACAGATCCTGAAGGGATTTCTCTCCCTCCACAGCCCTATGGCCTGAATTTTATATTGTGTTCTTACATGCTGGAGTAGGCAGTGAGCCAAGTTTGGGTCATATAAGAATTGCTGAGAATCTCTCATGCTAACTATTTACAGAATCAGGGGCAAAGTTTCAATTATTGTGTGGTTGTTGCAATTACTGTGGCTATTATGGTGGCACTTTGCAAAACGGTGAACGTCAGCGCTGTGCTGAGGGAAGCATAGTCAGATAATGGCTTTTTCTTGCTGTATTGATTCTCCATTTACAAATACACATTTTTCCCCCTATATTCTGACAGTGTAGATCCCACTTCTAGACACCAGGAATCTATTATGCCATGTTATAAAGTGGTGAAGTACTCTTCCAGGCTCTAGGGATACAAAATGAATAAGAAATCACCTTTGCCTTAGAGAACTTTATAATCTAGTAGCAAAGGATGCTTTAAAAGTAAGGCGAATGGTACTTGGAAATAAGACTGTATTTTACTCCATCTGTTTACTTGCAAGCTACCATAATTGAATAGTGAAATGTTGAAAATAAGACAAGCATTCTTATCCTTCTTTATATTTTCAGTACACATAGAAATCTCTCCAAAACCGAATCAGATGAATACTTAACATTTTTATATATAGTTAAATGTAGAGTAAATGAATATTTAAATTTGCCTGGATTTTTATTTATAAACAATCATGTGACCTCATGCAGGTCTTTTCAGTTTTCTAGAACCATAGGTTGATGAATCATAATAAGAGGGAAATGAAAATTAATCGAATAAGAGAGTGACATTTTGTGAATATGTAATATTAATATCTGAAGTGCTGTACAGAATCTAAATAGCATAATGCTTCTTTCCCTTAGAAATTTTCATTTTAAGATGGAATTACAACCCATATCCAGCAAGCATGTGATATAGATGATAACTCAGGCACTGTGGAGCCAGAATGAAGAGCCATGAAATACAGGCACATAAATATTGAAATAATCCACACGGAGGATAGTGCCATGGAGTCAACTTGTAGCTATTAAAGAATTGTGAACTGTAGAAATTTTTCTCTTCTTTCTACTTTACTTACCACCTTTGGTCATTGCTAAGCTTACTCTTCTTGCAGTTTGAACAAAAAAATAAGGAAGCTAAAGGGTGTAAAGCTCCCGGGAGTCAATTCTATATTTTCAACAAATTCTCTAGAAAGAGAAGTAGCTGAAACTAATGGTTTAAATGAGACTTTTCTTTTTTTTCTTTTTTTCAGCTTTAATTTTTTTTTTAAATTTAAGATTAATATAAAGATGAATACAATTAGGTTACTTTTTTTGCACAAAAGAGACTTTTAAATTATATGTAGCTTTCATTCATGTACAAGTATTCCAGTTTTTAGTTAGCTAAAATCTGCAGTTAGCTTTTATTTCAGATGTTAATCTCCAGATAGCACTGTATTTGTTCTGATATCAAATAGAGGCTTTCAGGGGTTAGGGTCAGAAAGGAAGGAAAAAAATTATTCAGAAAAGCAAAGAAGGCCAGGCTTGGTGGCTCGACCTGTAATCTCAGCACTTGGGAGGCCTAGGCAGGTGGATTACCTGAGCTCACAGTTTGAGACCAGCCTAAGGCAGAGGGAGACCCTGTCTCCAAAAATAGCTGGGCATTGTGGCAGGCGCCTGTAGTAGTCCCAGCTAGTTGGGATACTGAGGCAAGAGAGTTACTTGAGCCCAAGAGTCTGAGGTTGTTGTGAGCTATGAAGCCACAGCACTCCACCAAGGATGACAAAAAGAAACTCTGTCTCAAAAAAAAAAGCTTCTTTTAGGGAGACAATGAAAATTAATGATTTTTTTCTGGATTACAACCAAGTAACAAATCAAATGTGTGATTCGAGCAGGTTTAAGAAACTATAGGAAAGAACACCAAAAGTTTTACAAGTGCTTTATTGCAACTGTCCTGAAAAATGAAAGAAACTTACAACTAATAATGAAAATAAAACACGTAATTAATATTTGGTCCCTAATCTTGTATCTAACCATTGTACTCTTTCAAAAGAGTGTTTTCCTAAGCCATCTTAATACTCATGTTACTAATTTACTACAGGACAATTATATAGTAAATTTATTTTCAAAAGGGATTGATTTAATTTATTCCTATTTGATTTTTTATAAAGAATGAGTTTTATAAGTTAATGAAGCCATGTCAACTTTAAAATAGTCATAATTTAATGCATAAAGGAAGCTGAATTTCCAGATGACTTAGTGACCTCACACCCGTTACACACATATACAGAATTACAAATTTAAAACTATATTAAAATATATTCCATAATGCCATTGATTTTACTGAAAAATATTCCAGCTTAAAATATAAATCATTTAAATTATGATACACCTAAGAAAAAGAAATGGGCAGTTTCTTTTATGGGCACTAAGTTTCTGTTTTAAAAATAAGAACTTCTGGAGATTGTATGATGGTCTTGGCTGCAAAAACATATATAATATAGCTAAAATAAATAAGATTTGTATTTCCTAATAATATGATGTTTCACTAATGCTCAAACTCTTATTTTATATTTTCATGTGCTTTATAGATTCATCAGGTTTTAATCATAAGCATGGTTTATAACATACTATGCCTAAACCAAAACTCTTTTTATTTAGAGTAAAGCAATAATATTAGTCACTTTTATAAAGCAAAATAATATTTCAAGGAATAGAAAGTAGTAAGATATATGTATTTGGATAGTAACAATTTATAGACATCTAGATCATGAATAGTCACTGTACAAAGAATTTAATCACTATTTTCAAAAGTAATGAGCTTATATAAATTAATCTAACAACTTAATTACTTATGTAGAAATACATATATGTGTATGTATACCGTATATACTCGAGTATAAGCCGAGGTTTTTCCGGCACAAAATTTGTGCCGAGTTTCGGTTTTTCGGTACAAATTTTGTGCCGAAAAAACTCGGCTTATACTCGAGTATATAGGTACCTATATTCAAGCTTAGATTGTTTTTCTATGACATTCCTTTTTAACAAATGAGGTAGTGCTTTCCTGGGTATATTTAACTTACCTACTCATGAACATATGCATTTTTATAAATTGATTAGTTTTGATAGTGCCTCTTTTAATAGTGAAAAAAACTATTAACTAATTTGTGTTACTTAGAAACACAAATTACTAGTTTTAACAATTTTGTTCAATTTAACTATTTAAAAATATATTAGGCAGAGTGTGGTGACTCACCCCTGTAAGTCTAGCACTTTGGCAGGCTGAGGGAAGATTGCTTGAGCCTAGGAGTTTGAGAGCAGCCTGGGCAACGTTGCAAGATCACATCTCTACAAAAATAGAAAAATTAGCCAGGTATGGTGGTGGTACCTGTTGCCACAGCTACTTGGGAGGCTGAGGTAAGAGGATTGCTTGAGCCCTGGAATTTGAGATTGATGAATAAGTAAGTACATTTTTAAACTGAAGTATTTTTAAATAAATATTTCTTTGCTTTTAAAAGCCATCATTTGAAATTCAGAAATATAGAAGATATACCAAGTGACCATTGTTAAAATTATGGTATGGCATTGGAGAGAGTGTATGTAACATGAGTGCTGAGAAGAGCTCGGAGAAATTGGAAAGCAGAAGTTCAGGATGAATTTGTAGAGGATGCAGCTGGTGGAGGATGGTCAACAGGTTTCAGTGCCTGAGATCTGAGACCACGAGCCTCCACTCCCATCTGTGTCAGAATCTCTGAAGAACCTGCATTCATCTACCCAGGTATTTCCATTTACATAGTCTGTGATGTGTCTAAGGCAGGGATATTATTTGAAGTGCCTGGGTATCTTTCATGTACAGTTGGGATTAACAACAATTATTTATAGTTTTCAAATTTGGGAAAAGCATCAGAATTCCCTGGAGGGCGTGTTAAATACAGTTGGTGCCCATGCCAGTGTTCCTGATTCAGTAGGATGGGGCTGGACCAATATTTTGTATGACAATCTTGGTAACCAGGGAACCGTACTCTGAGAACCATGACTTACTACCATCCTTATGAAAATTTTGGTTTTAATGTGCAACGGAATGCTATTAAGCACTTAACATATTGCTAAAAAATTCTTTCATGAAAGAATATGGTATCATAAATAAGTACATAAACATTAACTTGAAAATATAAAAGTTAACAGAAATATTTTTGTGCTACAAATAAAACTGTAGGGCAGGGGAAATTTCTTCATGGGACTTGGGGGAGAAGTTACTATGAATAGTGCCATGTAGCAGAACAAAGGAGAGAGAATACAGGTGGAAAAGACCCAAGGCAAACCTTCTGTCTCCCCTGTGGGATGATTTTGCTTTTAAACAGTCTGTTTCCACTTTTCCTTTTTGAGCACTGCAGCCCTACAGATTACTTTCCACGGAGTTCTTACTCCCTATTTCTAGCTAAGCATTCACATTAAAAATATAGCATCTTGTCCCTTTATCATGGAATTTATCATGCTGAAGATATCCTTTGACAAAAAATAAGAATTTTATATATTTAGTAGTATTTATCAAGAAGACCAAAGAAGTTAAGGACACTGAGCTGTGTGGTTTCTGAAAATCCAGAGATGAAGAATCAAAAAACTGTGTTGAGTGAGAGGAAAGTCTGCCTCTTATCAGAATGATGTGCTTCAGGTGTTGGGTGTGTGTGAAATGGTAAAATACACAAAAAAGTACTAAATTTGAGGTCATGAATCTTTGAAAGTGCCACCTGTGTGGATATTGAAATTTTTATACCTAGAAATGCTAGTGTAGAAGACAGGTCTTGTAAGAACACTGAGAAATATCCTGAATGCTGGAGTGTGATAATGAAATGAATGGAGGTGGCATTGGAGAAGGGGCCCATCAGGCAATCTAGTTACTCTTTGCAGCAGTTCTCAACCTGTGGGTCGCTACTCACAGGAACTGTATTAAAGGGTCGTGGCCTTAAGAAGGTTGAGAACCACTGCTTTAGAGACTATAAGAAAGAGAATGCTGAACTGTTCTGTAAACAAAACATTGGGGAAAATTTTAAACTCTAAAAACTTGAAAGTTTAGAGGAATATGGTATGGGGAGAGGAGAAATCCAGGTTTTAGCTCAGATAATGAGATTAAATGTCCGTAAGGGAAAGTTGGAGGTATCAGGGGCCACCTGAAATGACTCCTACTGAGAGTGAATGTGGACGTGTGCTAGGAAGGTCAGCACTGGAATGAATGAAGCTAAGTGATAAAAGGTAGAGATCACACCAGGTCGAATATTACTATGCAAACAAGTATTATCAGTTGAAAGCTTCAAGATAATATCACAAGTCGCAACAGATTTTATCACTGACCATGTTACTCTTGATTTAAAGTTCTTTGTTTTTCATTGCAAGTAAAAAATTAAAAACATATCGATATCTCTATCCTCATGTTGTTTAACTCTACATTATTCACTATTCTATACTTACATTATAAGGACTTAATTTCACTGCCAAAAATTCACCTTGATCTTTCATGCCTCCTGGTCTATGCTGTTCTTTCTGCCTGAATACTGTTCACTTCACCTATCCCCAAAGTCTCTTTAGTAGATCGGGTTGCTAGTTATGTGCAAATGAGCGTCTTCTTTTTAATATTCACAACACCTGTGGTTATTTGTTTACTGTTCCTTCCAGTTCTGGCTTGTCACCTTTAAGAAGCAATAGAGTCTGTCTGGTGCCTTGCCCTGTATGTAACATAGCACATCAGAAATATTGGTTGAATGGATAACCACATCAAATTCTAGCATGAAGGGAAATTAAAATACAAAACATAGATCACTGAATCTAAGACATATCTAGCATGCAAAATATGCTTATGCAATTTCTGAAAGCTTAATTAATGCTCAGAATATCTAACATATTTTTACTTTTCTTAATAGTACAGAATAAACTGATACGAAATAAACTGATTTCTTAATAGACTCACTCCTGGAAAGTACTAACCAGAACTACAATTATAGACAACATAAATGTCTATGATAGAGAAGAAAATAGGAAAATATAGCAAAAATTAGAAATAGAAAAGATATATATTAATTTATGGAGCAGATATTTGGAAAGTACCAGAAAGATTATCATGATTTAGCAAAATTGTTGGGTTCATGTTAAAAATAAATTGACAACTACAAATTAAATTTGTTACACATTGTGGAAATTTTTTAGCATGCTGAGTTTTGAAGTTATAACATGTTTGTGAAGGAAAGGTTTCTCACCTGGATAACCTAGGGGTTATCCTATTACCGTGCCTTGCATGAGATCATTATTTAGTGGCAGCTCAAGGCATTAGATTGAATTTAGTTTATGACTGAAAGGAAAGACTATATAAGCATAGCAGGGGCTTACTCCTGATAGCTGTCTTTTTCTTTCTGTCTAAAGTAGATGATTCTTCCATTTTGATGAAAAGTTTTAGATGAAAAGATTTTGTGATCTTCATAACAATCACTGAATTCTCTCACAAAATACTTTATTATTTTTTGCTTTGAATTTTGCATTGTGCATCGAGAACTATGTGACTTTAAATAGCTTATCAGTCTTTTACGATGAGATGAACCTATTTAAATTTGAAATATGTAGTTATTATTGTCCTTATAATAATAGGATTTTGGAAAATACTCTTTAAAAGATTTGCAATGTATATAATATTGAATATCTCTATAAAAACATAAGTATTTTAAATTGTATTAACACTGTACCTGCTGATGTCAACTGACAGTAAGGTTCGCTTTCCCACAATTTGAGTGGCTCTCCTAACTGGGGGCTAATTAAATGTGGAGGTATACACCAGTAAGATTTAAATGAAGGCCATGAGAAAAAGATCTCTGGATGGATAAATAAGAGAGAGGCCCTTGGGCTGGGAAGTCTTGAGAGGTCTTTGTAACAAGACTGGGATGCTTTTTAGAGGACATGTTCATAGTGATAACCAAAGAAAAATGAGGACTGAATTTTGTGAAGATAAAAGGCTGAATATTGATTAATTTCTATTTTTTATTTAATGTAGCATGTTCAACCTTATCTACATTCCATAAAAAGGAGGAAAATTTATCAAAATTATTATTTTTGTACATCTTTAATATGGAATTTATCCCAGCATCACCACCTGGGTCACTAATACAGTAACAACTCTTAGCCGTGGATACAAGTTGTTACATTGTCTGTCAGTCTCTTTTTTAAAACATGCTTGAGTGAGTCATGTTTAGCAATTTAATATCTCACATGTTTCCATGAAGATGATATATTTTTTTCAATAAGTTTTAATAAACATTTTCTTTCTTTCTTTTTTTTTTTTTGAGACAGAGTCTCATTCAGTCACGCTAGGGTAGGGTCTCCTCCTCCTACCTCAGTCTCCGAAATAGCTGGGACTATAGGTACCTGCCACAAAGCCCTGCTAGTTTTTCAATTTGTGGAGACAGGGTCTCATTTTGCTCAGGCTGGTCTCAAACTCTTCATGAAGTTTGTGAGAAATGATTAGTCTATGTTTTCAGGGAAGAAGCAACAGGATTTTCAAAATGATTGCAGATAGAATATGAAACTCAAGAGAGTTATCAACAAGGATGACCTTGAGGATTTGGAGCTACCTGGCAAGAATGGAAATGTTATTTACTGATCTGAGGAAGTCCACCAGGAAGCAAGTTTTGTGGGCAGGTTATTGGTTTGTATGGCTCATATCGTCCATGGAGTGTGTTTCACATGCAAATAGAAGGTGTGAGATTTACCAATTTGAAGTTCAGGAGAAAGGTCCAAGCAGAGATAAAAATATGGAAGTTGTCAGTGGGCGTTTATAACTATGAAAATGTATGCTCTTATAAGAGAACAATATAAATAGGGAGGATGCCTGAAGACAATGTCCTGGCTCACTCTGACATGAAGATTGAGGACATTAAGATGACACAGTAAAGGAGACTGACATGAACTGGTCAGTAAGATGAAAACAGGAGTGTGGTGTCCTGTGTGGCAAATCAGGAAAGAGGAATGTTTCAGGTTCTGTTGTTGGTCCAGCAAAATGAGAAGAGATTATTGACTGTCAACTTAGCAGTGGTTCGCAGCCTTCCTAATGCCACGGGCCTTTAATACAGTTCCTGTGGGTTGTGACCCCCAGGTTGAGAACCGCTGAGTTAGAGACTTAGAAACAAGGCAGCTGCTAGTGGTGGCCTCACCAAGAGTTTCTCATTCCAGTGCAGTTTTGAAAAGTGAAAGTCTGAATGGTCTGAACGAGTTTGGTTTAAGGATAAATAGAAAGAGAGAGAACAGAAGCGGTAAGTAAAGGCAGATTGTGCCAGGAAATTGTTGAAAATGGGAACAGGCAAAGATTGGATACTGGCGAGATCCATGTGGTCAAGTGAAAGTAGTTTGTTTTCAAGTTGTGAAAAGGTTAATCAAGTTTTAATATTCTGACCAGAATTATTTCATAGAGAAAAAATTGTTCACATAAAAAATATAAATGTTTGTTTTTAAGTAGATGATGGGGGGGGGGAAGGGAGCCTGATGCATAATTGGAGGGATTTGTTTCAGATGGGGGCATGGAAGGAGATGAGAGAAGCCAGTGTGTATAGGTACAAATGCAGGTAGGGAGTAGATGTGAGGGTGAGAGCCCCTGGAAACTTTTTCTATTTGTTTATATTTTATGAGCATAAACAGCTTAGGTTGAGGATGGAGATATTAACAGTCGAGAGGGGAGAAGCAAAATTGTTTAACACGAAAGTGAATTTTCCTTTCTTAATTTTGACTCAGTTTCTGAGAAAAAATAAATAAAAACCAAAACCTGATACTAAATGGAATCCACAGAATGTTTACATATTCAAATTGTAGGTTAATTATTAGCAAACATCAAACTGTCCATACAGTTTATTGTAGAGTTTAAGCCATCAATAGTCATTTAGTTTCATTATCTTACTTGTTTGGTTTTAATTAACTTCCTGTGTTTTTGTTTAACTATGTGTCCTACTAGTATCAAAAGGCTGTTGCTCATTAAGGATGATGGGTGTTTAGCATTTTCAAATGAAAAACAAGATTCATCAACAACAGATACAGCCTTAAGTGATTAATGACAACTATTATGAAGTAGCAGGCTTATACAAAATTCTCCCATTTCTATTTTATCAGTAACTATATTTGATCGAGCCCATATAACATTTTCTCCGTCTGCTGTTTTCTGCTGATTAACATAGAATTTCCTTCAAAACAAACTTCAGTGTATATCTCAGAGACTGTAAATCTGTGCTACTAGTAATCACATACATTGTTGTATGTTTGAGCAGGTTTTTCAAAGGCTTCTGATTATACTAAACCATAGTGATAAACAGAGAATGTATTTGTGACAAACACAACCATTATTACAAGTAATTAAAAACCTTTAAAAATCCATCAACTTGTATCATTAACCTTGGTGAAGAATAAGGTAGAAGAGTAGATTTTGAGCTATTTACAACTGTGTTACAAAACAATCCAGTCTGGCTAGTGAGAATGATGTATTTGATATGAACCGTGTCCATGGCCTTATATTGGCCACAATGTCAGTGTTAATTTTTTCATGTCCTTTTATCTTAAAAATATGCATAAAATAGTTATCCTTTCACAAGTTAATGTATTAGAAAAATGTAATATTTATTTGTTCATACTTTTTGGAAAACTAGATTTGGTGTATCCATAGAAAAACACTGATAATATTTTATAGGACTTAAACTGTGGTAAAGCCTTTCTTTCATTTCTCCTACTCCAATAAAAAAATGAAGTAAGTTTCCCGGAACTAAACCAGAGAGTACATGGGTTGATCATGTCAGTTCTTTGTATGAATCCCACCCCCGACTCCTTGTTTCTCTAAAATGCTTTAGTCGAGGGATTTGGGAAGCTGATGTGTGTTATCAACAAAATGATATGTTTTGATTTTCTAAGAAAGGAAAGAAAACAGAAGAGTAAAGGATGAGTTTGAGTATGGGGCACAGACATTGTTTTTGAACATTAAATATGTGTGTAAAGTTGGTGAAAAATTATTTGCTTTAAAGGAAAATATTAAGGAAATGTATAACACACAAAATTGACATCTAGCATCTGCACAGGGCTTACCTCTGTAAGGGCTGGCCTCTGGATCAGGTGTCAAAATTTATTATCACATTTAATCCTCCTGAAACTACCACAGCACAGACTTTTTTTTTAACCACATCATACAGATTATGAAAATGAGGCACGAGAAGATTAAGTAACCTCCCAAAGGTCATGCAGCTATCAGCTGGCAAATCTGGTATTTAACGGAAGTAGTCTGGCTTCCTTAGTCAGTATGTATGTTGCCGTTTTTATTATATACATAATAGGGCAAACTAATATCAAACTGGCTTAATGAGGTGACTTTTTTATTTCAAAATAATACAGGGTATACACATTTTGGTTACATGAGTTGCTTTTGTACATTTTAAGTCAAAGTTATAAGTGTGCGCATCCTCCAGAATGTGTGCGTTGCTATCTTAGGTGTGAATTTACCTTCCCTCTCCTCACTCTTCCTACCTATTTAATTTCCTTTGAGTTTTGATTCCATATACATACCTGAGAGTTTATCAATTAGTTCCAATTTAGTATGGAGTACAGGTGTTTGTTTTTCCATTCTTTTGATACTTCACTTAGCAGAATGGTCTCCAATTCTAACCAGGTTGTTAGAAAAGATACTAGGTCACCATCTTTTTATGACTGAATAGTATTCCATGGCATAGATGTACACAATTTATTAATTCATTAATTAATTTATTAATCCATTCATGTATTGATGGACACTGGGCTTGTTTTTGCAACTTGGCAGTTGTAAGTAGAGCTGCTATACGCATTTGAGTGCAAGTGTCTTTTTTTTTTTTTTTTTTTTTTTCATCTTACAAGGGTACATGTGAAACTTAGTAAATGTAGAATATAAATGTCTTAACACAATAACTAAGAAAATGCCAGGAAGGCTATGTTAACCAGTGTGATGAAAATGTGTCAAACTGTTTATAAAACCAGTGTATGGTGCCCCA
>CAUYPK010043149.1:0-44733 GCA_963574355.1 Loris lydekkerianus | reverse complement strand
GTATACCATGGAATACTATTCAGCTATTAAAAAAAATGAAAACTTTACATCCTTCATATTAACCTGGATGGAAGTGGAAGACATTATTCTTAGTAAAGCATCACAAGAATGGAGAAGCATGAATCCTATGTACTCAATTTTGATATGAGGACAATTAATGACAATTAAGGTTATGGAGGGGAAGGAAAAGCAGAAAGAGGGACGGAGGGAGGGGCGTGGGGCCTTGGTGTGTATCACACTTTCTGGGGGCAAGACATGATTGCAAAAGGGACTTTACCTAACAATTGCAATCAGTATAACCTGGCTTATTGTACCCTCAATGAATCCCCAACAATAAAAAAAAAAAAAAAAAAAAGAGAGGTTTAAAATGTCAGAGAAGAAAGAAGATTCAATAATAATGCAAAGCTGCCTAATGTCTCCCAGTTTCCTCACTGCAGTCCCTGGCCACTGCCCTTCTAATCTCTGTTGGACCTTCTTCAATTCCACACACATGTGAAATCACGCAGTATTTGCCTTTCTGTGCCTGACTTATTTCACTTTGCATGATGACTACAGTTAAATTGCACTGTACTGTAGACCTGACATTTGGTAAGAGAATAGTTTGCAAATGTTCTCATCACACACAGGAAAGCAATGTGATAAATATGTTAATCAGATTGATTATGGTGATCCTTAGTACAATGTATACATGTATCAAACAATCGCATTGTACCACATAAATATGTATAATTTTTTGTCAATTACACATCCATAAAGCTGAAAAAAAATAATTTGAAGGTCCTACTGAGTCTTCAGTGGAACAAAGATTTAAAACCAAAAGGTGTTGAGTATTCTCAAAATAAAATAGATACAGGTTTTCAAAGGGTAAAATCAATGAATGGAAGATGTAAAAGTTAAAGATTAGGAATAAAAATTCACTTAAGATCAGTGGGAGGCAAAAACAAGATTAATAATCAAATATTTGTATGTTCAACATGGAAGTTGCATGCAAACCGACATAGAAGACAGGGCATATCAGTCTGAACTAAAGACAGCTGAAAGAAAGAGGGCCACTTGTGACAGAGTTTTGCTCAATCTCCTTTGACTATAATTATTTTAATTCAATGGAGTAGCTAGTGGTCACTGTCAAGGGACTGGATGAAATCATACACAGGGATTCAGCTGCTAAGACAAAACGTCCACATCCTTTGAAGGTCCTCTGGTCACTATGATGAGTAAAAGTGAGGACCATGAAGACAAAATACCAGGAAAGACTCAGGAGTTGAGACATAGCTTGGCTCTTTGCCTAGATGCCGCCAACGTTTTTAGGGAACACTTTCCTGAAGAATGTATGACTTACGTGAAACATGGAAAATAAAAGATAATTAGCTAAGCACATCATCAACTAATTCTCTGTTAGGAAAAAACTGAGGCAAAGACAAATTAGAGCATAACAAAGAAATAGCTCAAATTGAGTGTTGTCAGTTAAAAAAAAAATTGTGTTATGGGAAATGCCATCAAGCACATGCTGTTTTTTCTTTCTCAGATGTGAAAGGTAAGGCTAATTGCTAAGAAAAAAAAAATAATATTACCTGTAAGGTACATAGTATTTATAGCATCATGATTTTACAAAAGGATTTTAATTACATAAAAAGATAACTTCTTTGTCAACCTTCCCCCAAATTTCTATGTATTATCCTTACAGTTAGGAAGGATATGGAAATGTAGACAGTAGGAATTTGCATGGAAATGTAGACAGTTAAAGCCAAGAAAGTGATTTAAACCATGTCTCAAGATATTGTGTCCAATGCATAGAAAAACAAAGTGCTGCAAGGAAAAAGCATTTTTAATTTTTCGCAAATAAAATTATCTTATTTTCTCCAATCAACTTGTCCTGTCTGCTCCTGTGAATACTAGAATAGATATCTATGTTATTCCTCATATTTTTAAGTCTGCCCCAAATTAAAGGCATTTCTCCTATGTTGCCTTGATGAATTCAGGTGTCAATGTTAAGGAGTGTTTATTTGATCAAAATGCTGAGACTTGTAAGTCAATTTGGTTTTCGCTACATCAGTGCAAATCAATGACATCCATTCATAAGACACAGTCTGCTTATTTTAACAGTTTCTTGGGCTGTGAAACATCAACAAAAAGAGGAAAAAAATTCTTGTCAAGAATAAATTTAAAAGTATAAAAAAACTTTAAAAATGTTCAAAGTTGCCAGTTGATGGTGGGCTTTAAAATGAATAGGCAATGTAACTATTAAAATATTTTAAGAGTACAGCTAATAATTTAAAACTTAAAGATATGTTAGCTTACTTTCACCTAGAACTCAAAGTTTGCAACTTGAAAATTATTTAGCTGTTTACAAATCTCAAAGAAGTAAAATAATTTATCTAGTTTTTCTTCAATATTTTAAATAAAATTTTAGAAGTGGTAAGATGTTAGTGTAAAGGTGGTGCTTTATAATTTTTCTTTTAACCCCATTTAAATTTCTATGGAAAGCTAAAAATGTAAGGTTTACTTTTGTACGTTTAAATATAGATCTTCTTTACAATGAAAGGGAGCACCATATCTTACAAATAAAAAGTCATCTTCCTTTTTAAGAATATTTTTGCTTAATTTGCTTTAGATACACATATGAATTCTTCACCCTTTTTCATTTCATTTGCTATTATGTACAAATTAAAATTTAGAAACTGTTTTTTGCTCATTGGACATGCTTTTGTAAGTGCATCTGTCTGCCTAAAAATAAGAAAATAGCATTATCAATATGTGTGTGATCTTCTATACAATTTAAGTGAGCTTTTAAAGTATGTTTTAGAAAAAAAATTATCTCCATCAATACGAGAAAAACTTTTAACTCAATTTTTTCAAGTGTCATAGCAAGAAAGTATCCACAACATAAGGAAAACTAAATACTCCCTTGGAATACATTTTATTACATCTGATACTAGAAGTGTTTACTTTAACCTAGATTTTTTTTTAAAAGTCAAGCAAGTGGTACAACACCCAAAACATTTTGAACTAATGTAAAAAATGTCTGTTGTTAATAAATTATATTTCTTTTGGCTTAAAAAATAAACATTCAGAAATAAATGTTTTATTTCCTAAATCAGAAGTCTGGCAAAATTAGTTGAAGTTTGATGCATAAATGAATATGGTAATATTATTTTTAAAAAAGACAGTAATTTGCAAGCACTTTTCATAATTAACAGCATAAATTCAGTGGTACTGGCACTTACTGTAATTATTTCTTTTCAATAATTTTCACATGACCATTTTTCTTTCTAATACTAACAAATATTTGGCTAAAATGCTATAATAATATTTCTTATTTTGCTTTGAAAAAGTCATATGTAATAGTCCCTTATATGGGGTTTGAGAAAAACTCACATCAAGGGCTCCCTTGGTAGAGTTTGGCTAAGATTTGCATTTTAATTACAGTAAATAAATTACCAACAACACTGGAACATATGTGCTATGTAAGAACAGCTGAGCCATATCTAGACTCATCTGACCTTGGTCACTAGGAAATTAGAGTTAATTCAGGGAAACAGGACAGAAGCCATATGTGATTCATAACAAAGGTGGATCTGAGTCTAGTGCAGTGATCTGAAAAGCACTGGGTTGTTAGCAAACCTGTCAGAGCTTGGAATAATTCTCCCAGCTTTATCTCAAGGCATCTACAATCTCTTAAAACAGGATATTTGAAAGGAAGGACAATGTAAGAGAGAGAAAGGCTCTTCTCAGTGTTACTGGGAGTTAAAAGAAAATAAAAGAGAGCAGAATGAGCATAATATGATAGGCAGTATGTTGAATACTATTTAGTGCAGTTAAAAGACAGCTCTCCTTTTGGGGTAGTTGAAACAGTATTTGATGATTCACTCTGCACCATTCAGAGTTCTTTTTTAAAGAGTGCTCTGGTCATGGCATTTTATTCTTTAAATGAGAAGTCTTCAATTTACCTGATCAAATGTTTCCTTTTCTTATAAACAGTGTTTATCAATAATATATTTTATTATCATTTAACCAAATTTAAATAAAATTAGGCAACTTGCCTAGGTCCATGGAGGACCTTGAATAAAACACAGTTTCTCAGTTGTATCTAATAAAAATCTTGCTTACCAATATTACAGAAGTGTTATGAGAAATAATAGAATTCACCTGAAGTCACTTTAGCAAGACATAAAGCTCTCTAAAAATATCAGGATTTATTCCTGTTGCAAGTCTCATGTCACTAGTCAATAGAGAAACAGGGTAACTATCTCTCATGGTATGACCACAACATATGCTCATTGTTTTCTTACGTCTATGCCTTTACCATCAAAATAAGTTATACTATTTTTAGAAAAATGGAAACAGCCTACCTCTTTTTATTACATAGAATGTAGTCCAATCACCCTCATAGGCCAACATTAGCTAAAGTACCTTGTGCCTTGGCTGAGTTAAGGTCTTTAACCAACATGGCCGATCACACCATGCTTTTCCGGGTGAGAAGCCTTAGAGGTACGGAAGTTTCATTCTAAATCTCAACTCATTCCCTTTAATAATTCGTCTGGTAACTCATTCACTCATTTGCTCCTCAATTCTAAATTTTGAGCACCAGTTTGGTATAAAGGACCATATCAGGCACTGGGCATGCAGCGATCAACCAAAAACAAAACTTGACCCCTGTCCTTGCAAAGTTTAAAATTCCGTAAGGCAAGACAAGTGAACTAAGAAGGACAACATGGTGTCACACACTCCATTCCAAATTAGATATAAGATGTAACCTAAATGAATGCTAGAAAGTATGACAGAAAGTCAGAGGAAAAAGTCGTATGTACTAGTCCCTTAAACGTGGTTGGAAGGCCACGGTGAAGGCTGTCTCAGTGTTGGAAGTTCTATTATTCCTCTCTGAAACTGGGGATGGATTCTGAACTATAAATAGCAGTGGAGGAAACATCTGAAATTCTTGAAAGATTTGCCTTCCTCACGGTAAGCTAGCACATTTTCGAGAACTTCTAAACTGCATCAGGAGCTGATGAAAATCTCATCAAAATGTTTTGAGGTTAAGATGTAAATATGTATAATATGTATACATATTTCATAGGTCATATGTATATTATATGCCTTTATATGTAAATATTTATAGTATGTAAGTAATATATACAGTAAGTTAAATACTGTTGTACCCTGATGTCTGTGTCTCCTCAGTGGGCCCTGCAGGAATCTGCTTTCCTTCCTCTGCACATTCCTTCTCTGGCTGTCATACTTATCTCTCCTGTTCACCACAGAACTCATCAGAGCTGTCTTCATGTTTTGATTTTTTAAAAAATTTTCTAGTCCTCTCTCTACTCCAATCTATCTTTTAGTCAACCCCTTATTGAAATTTAACTGAGTAAATAGTACAATGACCTCTATAGTTTTAAATTTAGCTTTTGTTGCCCTCAGGTTACTCAGACGTTCTCCAGCGTGCAATGCTCTGAACTGTGCCTGCGCTTTTGAGATCCTCTAGGAACAGCTCTCCTAATAGCCACCTTCTCTCTTCCAATATGCTCTCTACACTGACCTAGCATAATCTTTCTCAGTCTTAAACCTGATCATATTGACACACACTTTATTAACTTACTTATAAAAATTTCATATTACTATTAAGATTAAAAGCATGGCTCTCTGTTAATCTGAAGTTTTAAAAAGCTAATAATAACTGGCTAAATAGTTCTAGTAGATATAGCTAGTTGTTGTCAACCCATTGGCTCCATCATCCTTTCTAACAGAATATGTGTTCCTAACTTTTCTTTCATAATGGCTCGGCTATGTGACCCCATTATGCCCAATGATATAATCATAAACATTAATAGAGCTTCTGATAAGCTCTTCCTGATAAGGCACACTTAGTTGGCATGCTCCTTTGCCTTCATTGACAAATTTTATGTCCTGTGAGTACACTGTATCCATCTTTGATGTTTTTACTTGTAATGTAATGATTACAATGACTACTCATTAAATTATAGTTAAATATCATTGGATGATTCTTCGTTTAATAATTATTTGGTTTATTTCTGTAAATTTTATGACTCTTGCTGATAATCGCTGTCTCTCCGCATCTACTGTGGGCACTGACAGGAAGGCACTCAATAAATATGTGAAGGATACATGATGCAAATTAGTGATAAAAGAACAATTGGCTATGAAACACCAGGTTATAAAAAATATATAATACTATTAAAGATGTGTACTAAGACAAAATTCAAAAATACATATTTCTTAATTCTGAGAAAATGCAACTTTAGAATAGTTAAAGAAAATATTCAAATCAGTCATGAAAATGTATTAAATTTCATTGCATACAGATAAATTTACATGATAGATAATTGCCACTAACATTGGAATCCATTAGAAGTAAACTTGGGTCAATATTGCCACTGCTAATAAAAATGGCACATATTCTTAGCTGCTTTTCTATTCTTTTCTTTTCTTTTCTTTTTTTAGAGACAGAGTCTTACTTTGTCACTCTTGTAAGAGTGCTGTGGTGTCAAAGCTCACAGCAACCTCCAGCTCTTGGGCTTAGGTGATTCTCTTGCCTCAGGCTCCCAAGTAGCTGGGACTACAGGCGCCCGCCACAAGGCCTGGCTATTTTTTGTTGCAGTTTGGCTGGGGCCGGGTTTGAACATACCACCTGGGTATATGGGGCTGGCGCCCTACTCACTGAGCCACAGGTGCCACTCCTTAGCTGCTTTTCTTATACTTGTATTGAGAACTTATTATATGCAAAATGCTATGCTCAGCATCAAATGCATAATGTCATTTAAATCCTTATATTCCTGTGAAATAGATTCTGTGATACCCATCCAAAAAATGTTAATGCTGACATTAAACATGTTGCTCAAGGTTTGAGGCAGACTAAAGAAAGTTGCTGTAGATTAAAGCAGCAGATTTTGCTGAAATTGCTTTTTTGTAACTAACCTTCATTGTTAATATAAGAAAGTGATTTTGACATGTCAAAATATACTTTATATAATAACTATTATAAGATGGAGTAGAATAGATGCAAGACTAATTCTGGCTAAAAAAACTAAACAATAAGTTTAAAGGGAAACACCCAACTGCCTATGCAAAAGAATAAAATATGTACATAGAAATAAAGAAGAAACCTGAGGAACACAAAAATATCTTGTAGAAATACAAAAAGAAAAATAAAGCAGAATTGCATGACATGATTGAGTTGAACAGTTTTCAGAACAATTTTTGAAATTAACATCAAAAATTATAATTCTAAGAATAGGTTAAGTGAGTTCTACATAAACCTAAATTTAATCTTAAGAGTAAGGTAAGAATAGTTTGGGTGTGTGAGTGTGCCTGTGATGTTTTGAGAACCTGTTCAATTCTCATTACATTCCCCCATCAAGATTAAATCCACTGGAGAGTGAAGAAAGAATATTTTAAGAAGCCAGAGGCTAAAATTGATCTACCCTAAGGCAACTAAGGAATACGAATGTGTATAAATTGATCTACCCTAAGGCAACTAAGGAATACGAATACGTAACCTAAGGAATACGAATGTGTAAATATCCACCACTGACCAGCGTGGGATTTCTTCCAGTCACAGTGCCCAGAAGAACAGGTGGGAAAGGTGGATATGAAATTCCATGGTTTACCACCTTACGCTGTCCTCCAGGGAGCAGTAGGAGAAACCACCAGCATATATTCTATCCTGAACATTTTCATACCTAAACTCTTTTTCCTCAAGACTGCATCTTTTGTTTGATCCTAACTTCTATTAGAATCTTCTCTCGTCTGTACCTTAACCTTAGAGATAGGCAGGTCGTATGTGGCGTGGCCGCTAATTAAGGTTCATTTGATCTATACTATATGTCACTCAATAGTTCTTGCAATTTATTCAAACACAGACTTTTAAGTTGTCTTTTATGTACTGTTTCAGTCATATTGGCATCGGTTTTTGCTTATGATTCTGTTCAAGTATTCACGTTGGTACCCATCATTTTAGTATGTTGTTGTTTTTAAAAACTTCCCCATCCCTGACTAGAATTCTATAGTAGAGTAACGAGCTCCAAGTCTTAACCCATTTATTCTTGCATACAATAGCTTATGCTCTACTGTTGCTTTTCCCTACTAGGCTTCATAGTGCAAATTCCAAGGTCTGATCTTTCTTGCTCCTCAGGCTAGGTAAGGAATCTGAAGCCTTCTGATTTCAAGATTGTTCTTTTCTAAGTACCAAAGGAAGCAATAAAAGCTTCCTCTGTCTCTGTTGTACCGCTTTTAATAAAGGGATTTGTTCTGTAAAATTTGGATTCAGTCAGAAGGATGAACTCAAGGATCCAGAAGGTCACATTTGGCCCCAAGGCTGAAGGTTCCCCAACCTGCCAAGATCTAGGTTGTTTTGTGATAGGTCCAGCCTTAACTTTGGTCACAGATAACCTGTTATTCATTTCTCAGAACTTTAAACTTCTCTTCTAGATGGAGTGGATTACCAGAATATAAGGTACAATAATACACTAAAAAAAGAACTAATAAACTAGTCTTCCAAGATGTATGTTTGTATTTATTCATCCAATTTCATCAAATTTTACAATAAAAAGTAAATATTTAACTGAGGAATTTGCCTTGTCTTTAATTCATTTAATAAATTTGCGTAACATATTCTATCATGATTTATGGACTCTATTTTAAAATATTACCTAGTTACGTGTATATAAGTGATTTATCATGTTGCATATTTTCAAAAGGATTCATTTAAGAGTGAAAGAAAAAGAAGGTAAATTTAAAGATTAGAGAAGAGAATGATGTTTGATACTGCCAATGAGCTTTAAAATGACATAAGTTGTCTGCATTAATACATACATCTATAGTTCTAAAAATAAACATTTTGGTGAATTTTCATCCATAACTTTTATCTTTTGACGTGTTGGTATCTGCCTGCCTATCCTGTACTTGAAACAAATAAAGAAAGTTATATGCTGCTATTTAACACACAATTAACTGCTACTCACAAAACTAACCTTTTTAAATTTAAAATTTATTTCAGATTGAGTTGACATTTCAAGGACACTTTAAAAAAATAATAACCATAATTTAATCTTCTTAATACATAGGCAGAGGATCTCAGCTATGAAGAAAAATAATTAGAATTAGCTACGCATGAAATTAGTATCAATAAATAAAAGAAACATCACTCTCAATGTGCAGAATTCAAACTAAATCTAACTTTGGTGTCTGAGTAAATGCATTATTTTTTTCATTAGGATGTTTTTTACCTTTTTTACTTTCCATGTGACTTTTTGTTACCATGTCTAGGAAGCACATGGTTCTCTATAAAAAGAAAATGAAAAATAATTTTTTTTTAATGTGGAAATTCTCAAATTAACATATAAATGATGGATACATTTTCAAAATTGTCACTTTATTTTAAATTTGCTTACATCTGTTGAGTTTGTCTTTTAAAATTGCATTCAACTTTATATGTTTTTGAATATCCTCATTAATAATAGTTTTATTCATATTAGGATAGGTGTTTTTTTTTAAAAGTCAAAGAATTAAGAGTTAATGCATAAGTACAATATTATTTGTATTGTTATTATTTTAAAACAGAAATAAAAGGTCCTCTGATTGACCAAACTCCACTGAGATTTCTTTACCTTCTCCTAGTACATTTATGCATTTCCTTTTACAATCCAGTTTTATCAAAGAACTCTATTAAGTCAGGTAGCAAGAATCTCCTGTTCTCAACATCCGAGGATCCTGAATATCTGATCAAGTTTCCATCTCCACCATTGCCTTGGTATGTCTGGTCACCCTGGCCTTAGCAAAATTCTGCTAGGTTGGTTTAGCCAGAATTCCCTTACACCTGATATTTCCTCTTACTAATTTTTCATCCCCTGACCTCCACCCTGCATTATGGATGTAAATTCCCACTTCTCCATGATGTATTCAGAGTTCAGCCCAATCAATGTCTCTTTCCCATCGCAGACTTTCATTACAGTGATACCTATAACTGCACAGAGATCCTGAATAAAATCCGCCATACCATGCTTTACTATGCATCACTGAATAATTTTTTTAGAGAAGCAGCTGATTTTCTTTTATGGTATATTAAAAATTCCAAAATAAAAGCTTTAAGAATTTTCTTAGCAATCATAACATCAAAAATATCTCTTTGAGAAGGGGCTTTTGTGAAATGGTATTTATTTTCCGTAAGCATTTCATAGCATTTCCATGTAGTCTTTTTAACATAAAATGTAGTCTTTTTAAAGTAAAAAAATTCTTATTATAAATATTTTTATAAAAAAAATCACATCTGTCTGAAACGTTTTTAACCATTATATGTGTAATATGATGCTAAATAGGACATTTCAATTTAGGTACCAAGAATCATGAGTATACATCACTATGTAAAGTGTGAAATAGATAACCATAGGATATTTCTTAGTAGGAAATATCCTACTAAGCAATTAGATGACTGATTTACAAAGAGATATATAAAGATAAGGAAAGAGATTAAGAGTTGATATTTTAAAGATAATTTGTTAGACAGGGGCTATGCTCTGGCTATGATTCACAAGGCTCCTTTGTCTTGGTTGGTGTGTGTGTGTAACATACTTCATAGTCCCAAACTTCTTGAGAAGCAATAATTTATAGAGATTAACACAAATCCCCTGCACAGGTTGACAAAGAACTGATGTACATGATATAATTAGGAGAGTTAAAGAGTCAATGCTCACTTGGGAAAAGTAACTTCACCCCTTTCCAAAGAGTCAGAGAAGTGTCTGACTAGCCAGGATGAAATGAGGGTGTCCCAGTGAGAATGCTAGTCTGGGGCCATTGTAGTAGTAAGTTTTCCCAAAAGAGAACTTGCAACAAAATAGTAAGTACATTTTCTGGTTAGCACCAACTCAGCATTTGCTGAGGTAAGTGTCACAACTACTTCGCCAGAACACTTCTGTTGATTCTAAAGAAGTCGCAGATGTCTACAAAGGCTGCCTTTGCTGATGGGAAGTTTCCTGTAACACCATCCATCAAAAGGATATCGTGTCAGAAGGTATCAAACCAGATGGTAAAGATAAATTTTGTGATGACAGTTTGACTGACTCTAGTCCTAAATTTTAGCTGATATATCTATTTGCCTTGATACAAGTAAGTGAAACTCCCAGCATAATCAACTGATTTGCCAGGGCACATGCTGCTCAGAAAAATCTATTTCAATGAAGCCAAAGCAAATGCATCTATTTTTAAAAGTTCAGTTGCAGAGCCAACAATAACAAAAAAAGTGTAAAATCATTTTGTCAAACCCTTTTATAGAAAACAATCCAAAATTTTTGAAAATTTATTTCCAAGGAAAAGCCATTAGAATGTCTCAGAAATTATTTTAAGTGTTGTTTGCTTTTAAAAACCTGTATTTTTACTAAGATCACTAACGAAAAATTAAGATTTCCTCACCGTCCTTCTTAGCAACATTGCCAATTTTTAAAATATTGCTTTCAGCTCAGCAGGTAAGGAGCTTAAAAGTCTTTATTGCATCTTAACAAGTGAAAAGCTGAACAAATTGAAGAATCAACAATGCTTCATATTTACTTTAGAGACAAGACTTCACAGGACAAACTGCTGTCTCAAAATTAGAAAGAGAAACAGGAGGAACAGAGGATCACAACCTATTAAGGCGGAAACCTCCACGAGAACCAGTGACTGGGGTGGAAAAATCTGAACTGTAATTGAGGAATTGCCGGAAATTTAAAGTGGACAAAACTGAAAGATAAACTCTAGGAGGGTCCAGTCATGGGAGGAGAAGTCACTTTAAAGTGTTTCATAGCGTATGTGGATTCTCACCTAATGTGCACAATGAGAGGGTGAAAGGCTCAACTACTAAAACTCAAGCTCAACGTGAGCTTTACTTTAGAAACAGTAACAATATAACCTAAATATTTGTACCCTCGTATTAATCCAAAATTAAAAAAAAAAAAATGATAAAAAGGCTTGTTCTCGGGAGAATCTGTTTTTTTTTTTTTCATTTCAAAATAATATGAGGGAACACATTTTTAGTTTATGTTGTTTGAAATTCCAATCAAAACCACTTTGAGGAGAAGCTATTTTACCGGAAGCTAAACTGCTAGGACAATAGTCCAGCCTAACTTATCTGAGGGAAGAAACATACTCAGTCCAAGACTTCTGTAGTCTTCCATGTGGTAGAAGGAAAGTTCAAAATTCTAGCTCCCTTCATCCTTTCTGTCCCACCTAACAGTGGGTAGTGCTGAGAAGACCCGGTAAAATTCACAGTCCAGGGACACAGATTTGGAAAAGACTAACACCTGATCACAGGCCTGGAGCACACTTCCCTCTCCTTACCCCTTCCCAATAAATCACTCATAGCCTATTCACCGCAGTTTCATTTACCCAGTACCTTATGTCTTCCTTTCAAATAAAGTTACAAGGCATAGTAGAAGGCAAAAAATATATATATACTATGAAGATACTGGACAAGCATTAGAACAATAGCCAGATATGGCAATACTTTTGGAATTATCAAGTGAAGAAATTGTAAACACTATGATCAATATGTTAAGAAATTTGATGGAGAAACTACCTAAGGCAAGAAGAGATGAGTAATGGAAGCAAAGAGAAATTCTAATAAAATTTAAGGAAAACAAATTCTAGAAATAAAAAGCATTGTTAAGAAATGAGGAATGTCTTTGATGGTTTCCAAGGCAAAGCAGACATAGGTGAGGAAAAAAAATCTCTTAGCTTGTTGATATGACAACTGAAACTTCCAAAACACAAAAGCAAAGAGAAAAAAAATACAGAACAGAATATCTAAGAACTTTGGAAGAACTATTAAGATGTGTGACTTAAATACAATGAGAATAAAAGGAGAAGGAGGAGAGAGAGGAAGAGAAGAAATATCCAAAGCAATAATGACGGAGACTTGTCTACAAGTTAATGTCATTCACCAAACTAGATATCAGAAAGTGCAAAGCACATAGATCAGGATAAATGTCAAACAAAATAAAACTTTAAAAAACAAGCAAATAAAAAACACCATCACCACCAAAAGAAACAACAACAACATCAAGAATAACACAACAAAATCACACCTAGACATTTCACATGAAATCTTTAGAATATCAAAGATAAAGAAAAAAACTTGAAAAAAGACAAAGGAATCATACCTTATTAAGAGAAGAACGATAAGAAAAACATCCAACTTCTAATGAAGAATCAATTCATGCAAGCAAGGAATGAGTCATTCAGTTTCAAAAGAGAAAACACTGAAACTCACGAACCTAGAAACTGTATGCTATGAAACTATCCTTTAAAAGTAAAAGAGAAATATAGGTGTTCTTAGACAAATAAAAATTAAGGAAATGTGTTGTTGACAGAATTGGTTAAAGAATGTCCTTCAAAGAATAGGAAAATGAAAAGGTCAGAGACTCAGATCTATAAAAAGGAAAGAACATCAAAGAAAGAATAAATACAGGTTAAAAAAATTATGTTTCTTATTTTAATTGATTGAACTGAAAAGTTTGTTTAAAATAGTAATAGCAACAATATATTTGATTGTACATATGTACACACACGTTTATATACATGAAATAAATGACGGCAATCATACAAGACTTGAAGGCAGGAAATTAGGAACACTCTTTGTTAGAAGCTACTTTACCTATGGAGTGTACAGTGTTATTAGAATGTGGACTTGATTAGTCTTAGCTGAATATTGCAAACGCTCATGTGGCCACTTAGAAAAGTTGAAAAAAAAGTGCAATTGATGCACAGAAAATAGAATCACATAAAATGCTTAATTAAAACCAATATGTGTTCAGAGAACATAAGAGTACATATTGACATAACCCATGAAGTAACCAAAATACAACTGATAAAATAAAGGCTTAGATGTACATTCTCAAAATAACTGGTTAGACTACATTAATCCAATTAATTTAAATCAATAATTCATTTATGAGGTTGATTTTAAATAATTTGACCTAAATCTGCTCTTCACCGACTCAATGTAAATGAGTTCTGAAAAATATTTTATTATAACGATGCTTATATATGTATACATGTGCATGTATAATACATAAAATATGTACAGCACATCAACATTTTGAGATTTTACCTCAAGATTTATATTATAATAGTGATGGTTTTAGGAATACATGGCTTTATATAGAAACGTGATCTTTTTCAAATCCTGAGACTTTCACTTTCAGTGAAGTTACTATGATTAACCAGGAGATTACTGTGGATTCATTATATATCACAAAATCATTTTGAACAGATAATTACCTTTAAAATTATTTTATGATGGGAAAAGTCAAAAGTTAAACCTTAACTTTTGTTAACTCACCTAGTATTAGTATCTTTTTTTTTTTTTTTTGAGACAGAGCCTCAAGCTGTCACCCTGGTTAGAGTGCTGTGGCATCACAGCTCACAGCAACCTCCAACTCCCAGGCTCAAGCAATTCTCCTGCCTCCACCTCCCAAGTAGCTGGGACTACTGGCACCAGCCATAACGCCCCAGCTATTTTTTGGTTGCAACTGTCACTGTTGTTTGGAGGGCCTGGGCTGGATTCGAACACACTAGTTCAGGTGTTTGTGGCTGGCGCCAAGCCAAGTATTAGCATCTTATGTTTTAAAAAGGTGGACTACTTCTAGATTTCAAATCTGGAACTCCCAGAGATGATTATTGATTGTGGATTGCCATAAACATATCTCACATGACTCTTCTTTGCTGATTACCATTTTTGCCCACCTCTTGGTCACTATATCCACAGAAAACATTTCACATTTTTTTTTTTAGTCACCAAAACATGTTGTTACTCATGTGACTCATTCTCTGTCATTATAAGACCTTGCTTTCCTGAAGGCATCAAATTTGGTTTCCTCGAATTGCTTATGCCTTCTTTGTATATTCTCAAAACTATTCCTCCCCCTATGTGCCCCTCTGTTGTTTGATTGCGACATGTTCTGAGTCTTCATTCCAGAAAATATATCCTCTCTTCCTTGTGTTCTTTTTCTCTCTAGTCCTGAACTGATTTTTTCCTCTTTGTACACTGACGCTTTAAAATCACAGACCAGTGGTTTCCTCACTTTTTTTTACCTTGACTTCTTGACATTTTTTCTCCTCCCTGACGTTATAGAACATTCTACTTTGCTGGTTCCACCTTTCTAATCCACTGTTAAGTATATTCTTCCTCTTACCCTGCCTTCTAACTTTTGATTTTCCTAAAGTTTTATCATTTTTTTAACTTCATATTTAGTAAAACCATCAATTTAAGAACTTGAATAATAATGTGTTAATGAAATTGCTTTATTATTCCTCACATGTAGGGCAATTCCTCACCTATTTATCTTTAGACACCAGAAAACATGACTAATAATTTATTTAACATTGACATCTCCGTATAATTTCAGTCTTTTGAACTAGACCCAGCCCAGAGTGAATTCAGCATCTTCCCCAGAAAAACTTTGTTTTCCTAACTTGGGTTTATGTAAATGGAATTATCACTTTCCACTATACTCCTCCACTGTCATTAGCTATTAAAATATGGAGTCCATCTCAATGCAGTTTAATTTCTAACGTTAAAAATGAACCTTTTATGTAAATATTCTCATGAGATTTGTTAGGAGAAAAATAAAGAAATGCAGTAGCTGCTTCCATGATGCTTAGAATCAAATAGGGGCTCGAAAGAACTCAAACGTTAATGTTGATGATGCAAAGTACAATATGTAGCATCACAAAGTGAATGTAGTAGAAAAAAAAAAAAAATTCTAACAGCTTGCAAACCCTGCTTTTAAACGTTTCTGTCATTTTATCTTTCCCAGTTACTTTATTTTAGGACCTTATTACTTATCACTCAAACTCATACTATGAATTCTTAAACTGATCTACTTTCCTGCAATCTCTCTCCTTTTAATTACTTTCTTAAGATGTATTATCTGATCTAACTTCATTTCAAACAATTATGATCATGATTTTCTACAAACCCTCAAAGGTTATAACCACTCTTCATGTAGTTGTTTTGCATATTCAATTTGGTATCGTTGTTTTTAGAAAAACTGTCTTAAAAACTAAAAATTAGTTCTGTTTTCATTTGTATCATCCACAATACCCAGAATAATACTTTATGAATAGTAGGTGCTCAACAAAGATATATTAATTCCCACAAAATTAGACACCTGGAGATATTTTCAAATTATTAAAAAGATTCTCATAATATTTCCCAGTAAAATTAATACTAATTACATCCATTTAAAATGATACAGGAGTACATATTTTTGTTAAAAATAATCACGACACAAATACGATAATTTCAACCAGGATAGTGATATAAAATATGTAATTACTCATAATTATAGTAGAACTTGCAAATACATAACTCATTCAATCTTCCTAAACACTGTTCTATAAACATATTATGGAAAAGAATAAGTATTGGAGATGTCAAGGGACTTAATAAGGATCAATACGTTAATAGGAAAGAATGCTGAATCTAGAATGTTTATTTTCTATTCTCAACTTACTCTTTTTACCAAAATCTCCTAACTAATTGTACCAATAAAGAAGATGATAGATTCCCTGATTTTTGTTTAATTATTCAGTGATTCAATCTCCTGAATAATTAGTTTTAAATACTCTGTCTCTGTCTTCATTTCTTTTGTTCTCTCATCTCCACCAAGCACTGGGGATACCCAGGGGTCGTGTGTAGGCAGGGCCCCTACAAAGGACAAAGTCAAAATTCTACGTAGTAGTTAAATGAAAAATAACTTAGTAAAATAGAAAAAGTATTAATCAATACATATAACCAAAAAATTTAGCCTCCAAAAATATAAAGAAACAACTCATGAAAGTATAGGTGAAATTGAATAAAATCAGTGATATTTGATCTTATTATATTTGGAAATTTTTTATCATTGCTTTTTAATAAATCAAATGATTATGAAAGCACCAAATAAATAAACATATAATTATATACTTGATATAGACAACATGTTAATGTTGTTACTCAAGCTGATAATAAAGATTACTTGGCAATAATAGTCCTTATAGTGGACACAGTGGCCACTTTCATAAATTGCAAAGGTCAAGAACATGAAGGATATATTCTCTGTGAATAAATAAACAGAATTAAAATGCAATAAAAATAGCTACAAAACACATACAAACTTTTAACTAATTAAAAAAATAAGTATGGTATATGAAAAAAAGAATGGGGGAGACAGAGATTAATAGTCAACATGCTTTTTTCAGGTATTTACTCCCCCAAAATTTACATGTATTTCTAATAAAATATATTTAATACTGCTAAGCCATATGAGTAAAATTAAACTGTGAGAGGAAAAAATTTTAAATTAATTCCTGATAAATGGAGCTAAATTGGTGATCAAATTAACAGAAAGGTATCTAGAAAATTATTGAGTACTTAGAAAATAATGCAATTTTATATAGTTCATAAGTTAAAGAAGAAATCAAAGGGGAAATTCAAAAATAGCTTGATCTGAATGAAAATGAAAATAAAATATATAAAATTTATCAGTTGGATATAAAGCAATAGCACATGTCAATATTAGAAAAGGTTAAAAGAGTCAAACCAGTCACTTCAATTTCCACCTGGAGCACTAAAAAAGAATACATGAAATCAACAGTAGCAGAGAAAGAACACTATAAAGATTATAGTGGAAATCACTGAACTAGAAAACAAACAAAGACAATCAATGAAAATAAAAAGCTGAATCTTTCAAAATGTCAGTAAAATTTATCAAAGTCAAACTAAGTTGGTTAAGAACAAAAGTGGACACAGATTCTTAGCATCAGAAGTTAGAGAAATAACTATACTGTATATACTCGAGTATAAGCGGAGTTTTTTTCGGCACAGTATTTGTGCAGAGTTCAGGTTTTTTGGCACAAATTTTGTGCTGAAAAAAACTTGGCTTATACTCGAGTATATACTGTAATTCGAAATATAATGTGGATTCTACAAATATTAAAAATATACTCATTAAGCCACATCATGAATAAAACAGTGTACCAATCAGTTAAACAATACAGATAAAATGGTAATGTTCTCTTTTCTCCACAGCCACACTAGCATCTGCAGTTTGGGGACTTTGTGATGTGGGCTAACCTTAAGGAAGTTAGATGATATCTCAGGGTGGTTTTCATTTGCGTTTCTCTGATGATTAAACATGATGATTTGTAGATCATTTTAGGGTGATACTACATCTGAGAATTTTTTAAGATGCAGTACCTCCCTAAAATGATCCACAAATTCAGTGCACTTCTAATGAAATTCTTACTAGGTATTTCTGATATGCTTATTCTGTTATTTAGATGGAAAAGTAAAAGACCTAGAATAGTCAGAATAGCTTTGTAAATAACAAAGTTCAAGGGTGTACACACCTAACTTCAAGAATTATTGTAAAACTACAGTCATAAGAACAGTGTAGTAATGGCCCAGGAAGTATAACATACCAAAGAATACAGAAAAGACCCAACCAGCAAAACGGGTTTTTTGAGGAGGTACAAAGGAAATTGAGTGAAGAAAAGAGTCTTTTCAACAAATGGTCATGTGGTAATTGTATATTAGCAGGAAAAACAAAGATTTTGATCTATATCTTATATCATGTATAAAAATTAACTCAAGAATGAAACGTAGATTTTATTTTAAAGCTAACTTTAAAAAACGTTCAGAGTAAATATGGTAGGAAAATGTTGTGAACTTAAATTTGGCAAATATTTCTTTCTTTCTTTCTTTCTTCTTCTTTTTTTTTTTTTTTTTAATTGAAAGTCAGGTCCATCTAGGATGTTAAAGGTTGTTAAACGGACCTTGGTGGTACCTTTTGTGGGCTGGGCTGGGGTCTGTAGGGCCCCAGAGGTGAGGAGCGGCCACCCACCCTGAGGGGGTTTCCTGGAGATGACAGAGGCCAGAAACCTCCTCAGGAGAAGTCACTGAGCCATCTGTAAGGAAAGAGGCAAGAAGAGCTGGGGCACACAGTGGAAGTTTTACCAAGGGGTGGGGAGGCAGGATTTGGGGGTACTGGGAATCTCAAGTTGGAAGCAAAATGCAAACAATGCATAAGATTTATGGAGTAGAGGTGAGTGAGGGAAGAGTGAGTCAAAGGAAAGAAGGGATAGCTTGGAAAGCCAGAATAACAGGAAAACTGAGTTGAGAGCCAAAGAGAAATCAGGATTTAAGTGGAATTATAATAGAGTAATGGAAAGAAGGAACCAATATTTACCCAGCAATTGGACAACTGCTTTATGTACATTATTGGCCCTCCCACATCAAGTTTAAGGAAGTTACCAAGTTGCTTTTTTATTACAGATTAACAAAAAGGAATCTGAGGTAGGTTAAGTGACAATGCACAAAGTAACCCAACTATTAAGTGACAGTCGTTATTGGAACCCAGCGCTGATCTGTAAAGTCCATACTCCATTGATTGCCCTTTAAAAGTCTTTGAATTAGAGATTAAGGAGAAAAATGGGGCTGTTGAAGGGTCAGAAAAGGGAAACAGCAGCAATTTAAGGAGGAACTAAGAAATACAGGAACAGAAGTATGAACAGAACCAAAACAGAAGCACGTATGTGCAGAGGGACCCGGGAAAATCGGGTGCCACCAGGGACCCTGCTCTTTGGAGAGGTAGGTCCCCACCACCCCGGCCTTCACCCACTCGCTGGGCAGCCAGCATTGAAAGAAAGCGCCTGCAGCGGCCTCAGCCACAACCTCTTCCACAGCCACCTCCCTGCAGCGTGGGCGAAGATGAGCAGCCCTGGCAAATAGTTCTTAAACAAGACTACAGAAACACAATACATAAAAGCAAACAAAAGCACAAATCAGATAAGTTAGCAATTGTGCTATTCTGAAGTCACTTGCAAGTGGATGGAAAGACAAGTGTTTGACCAAGAGACAACATAGATGAATTTCATAATAATTACACAGAATGAACGAAGACTAAATGAACAGTCTATCCCCATTCCCGTTTTCCAATGTTTCATTTCCCATGGGTTCAATTGCCTACATCAACTAGGTATAGTCTAAAGATATTACATGGAAAAGAAATAAACATTTCATAAGTTTTAAATTGCACCTTGTTCTGAGTAGTGTTTGAATCTCACACCATTCCACTAGGCCTGACCATCCCTTTCTCCATAATATCTATACTGTTCAATTATATTTATAAAATTTCTATAAAATACAAACCAATCTGTATTGACAAAAAGCAGGTCAGTGATTTTTTGGAATGAGAGGTGATGTTGAGGTGGAGTGTGATGACCACAGGGTATATAGACTCTTTTGAGGGTTGACAGATATGATCACTATCTTGACTGTGGTATTTTCTTGCTGGCATATACATATGTCAAAATATCAAATTTAAATGTTAAAATAGTGAAGTTTTTTTTATGCCAATGTTAGGTCAATAAAATGAAAACAGATGTTTTAATTTCTTTGGCAAAGTTAGTCCAAAGTTTCTAGAACATACTAAACTATCTATATTTCCCCCATCAAATATTATATACATTACTAATATATATTAGTAAAAATAAGTTCGGATTTGTAGGCAAAAAGATCAAAGAAATGTAATTAAGACTTTGGAAATAAGAGAATATGTGTAACAATAAATAGATGAGATTGGTAGTAGATAGATAAATAGATCTGATAGCTAGTTTGACACACTAACTGGTACCCTAAGTCAGTTAGAAATGAAGTAGCACTGTATAGAGATTATTATTGAATAATCATTTGTGACAGCAGAAATTGAAGTCAATGTAGCATCTATCACTAGGAGATGGGTAAATAACATGTGATGGAAACATACTATGTAAAACTTACAGCAATTAGAAACAATTAACAATTGCATTAAATTAGATATAGCAAAATATAAATTTAAAATATAAAAATTTAAATAATACAGATTAAAACCACAACCATATATTCTTCAGATATAGTTATAGTCAAAAATATATACTTTGCATTAAATTGGTTTGCTGCAAAAAAGAGATAGTAATTGTTGGATATCATTGGTTTGCTGCAAAAAAGGAGAGTAATTGTTGGATATCATTGGGGTAAGAAGGTAACAACTATTTTAAAAAATATTTTTAAATTTTAAAAAAAAGGTCCTTACCTAGAGGAATGATAGTGTAAATGATGAGTGAGATTAATCTAGCTCATCATATCTGTAAGAGTGACAACAGCAAACTGAATCATTTTTTCCCTTAGTTGCCTAGTGTGGTAGATTTTTTTTAGAATTATTCTTTTTTACAGAGAAAAAAGAATAGAACTAATAATTTTAGAAAGTTATAAACATATCTCTAAAATAGCTTGGAAAAGGTATTCAGCAGTGGACTTAGTTAATTTTTAGCATTCTTTTAAAGGAATTCAAAGTGAACAAAAAATACATATCTGAAATTAATGTTTTTTGTTTTTTTTTTTCATGTAGTTAAAGCCAGGCCTTAAAAAAAGTCAAGACCTGAAAAACTGAGAAATTTTACCATCGATAACACACTTATGCAAATAGGCCAATGGTGGAGAAAACTGAGTTTCTAAGATGTGATTTAATATGACAAATCCAAGGCCAACCCTTGGTAAGTAAATGTAAGGGGCCTAGACATGTGGTAACATGTACAGGTAACCAAAAGAATATTAAGGCCAACTAAAATTCTCTGTCCTATTTCTCTATAACTGTTTCTTGAAGTAAAGACCATAAACAGATGGAAAATCTGTCTGCTATTCATCACTAACTTCTTCCTGATTATTAGTGATGCTGCATTTTGTATTGGTATTTAAAACAAACAAAAGCCATTTGTCCAGTTAACACTCTGAACAAATGAAAATATCTTGTGCACATCTTAAACATGAATTTACTCTGCTGAAAATTTTAATAAAAAGAGCCTTTTCTACTTTGTTATCTGTCAAAATAGTTGGTGAATAACTGGGATAAGATTATCAAATAATAAAAAATGAACTTAACTGTAGAAACTGTAAACAATTATTTCCTCACCATTTGAAATGTTCTTCCTTACCCACTGTGTTGTCAAAATTTTCCCCCTATATTATCATGGCCTCTTTTGATGGAAAATTTAATGTAATAAACAACAGGAAATGAGATACAAATTGTAAAATAATATTTGACAAACTTTTAACCACCTGTATTATCCTTTATTTTAGAAATAGACTTCAGAAATTTAGAACAATATTAAGAATACAATTAATCAGGTTTTATTATATGTGGTAGAATCTTCAATTGGACAGTTAAAGGAATGGAAGTTGAAATGTTTTTTTCAGATAGCTCACTGTAGATTTTCAATCTAGTCACATTTAGTGATGTTACAAGGACCTTGCAGTTCTCATATTCTCCTTGAAACATTTCCAATTTTAACATTATAAATTTATCTAAATAGACTTGTATACATTTTAAACCAAATAGTTATCTGGGCTTATGCAGAAATAATAGTCATAGCAGTGTCTTGTTTTAAAGTAGACTTATTTAAACAATTTTGTGAATAGACATAACTATAGATTTTTCATTCCTGTCCTAAGCTTCCCATAATAGGATTGTCAGAAGTAATTTTCTCTAGGTTTTTTGGAAGGGTTATTTGCCATTCATACACACATACTGCCCCCTTCATATCTCACATATGTCTTATATACATATTATGGATTTGATGAATTTGAATAAATCTTAAATTCTGCCAAATCTTTTCTTACTTGGAAATAGATTAAAAGAACAATGACCCATTTTGAAAAGATGTTGAAAAACATTAAAGAAGGATGCTATTTATTGTGGAGTAGTACCAATAATTATACTTTTCTTAACAAAACAGATTCCTGAAACTGCACCAAAAAACCCAATATCATTAATGTTGAGAGTTCATTTCTGAAAAGAAATACATTAACTACAAAACATAAGTTTGTGTCAAAATACACTCAATTTCACTCCACCAGTTTTAATGCTTTTGGATTTTAAAAATGTGAACTGTTACATAGCTTGCTAGTAAGTTATTAATTTATATAGGGAACACAGACTAATGCCCATTTTAACTTGTGTTCTAATCAGATTTGAGCTGTGATTAATTAGTAGAGTCTAATTTATTCAACCTAACCGACTGTTATAAAGCAAGTGACTCCATGTTCTCCATCTAAACTCATGGCTGGCTTGACCAGGTCGGATCTACCATAAACCATTAACACATGGTATAATATCTTAAATTTGTTTAGACAAATTTAAATATAATCTTAAATAATCAGTAGTTTTCATTCAAACAATAAGATAAAATAATAAGAATCTATGTCAAAGTAGTGATAAATACTTATGTGTTAAGTGAATCAATTAAAGGAGACGAATATTACATTATAAATAGTTATATGCTAATATTACTGATCAACAGAGGCATCAAAATACCTTATCCTTGGGACAGTCTATTTCTGATTTGTTTTTTATTATTTCTCACTGCATGCTACGGTTATGGTGCTTTTAAAATTTATGGGACTTTATTGAGGGTGAAATAGGGCAAAGTAATGATTAATTTATGATATGACATATTAGGTGGAACTTACTCGGAAAAATTGTTCATCCTAGTTCTAATGGAAAAAGACAAAGGCTTCATAGTTAGGAGTCCTAGATTCCAAGGCTAGTACATTTTACAGGGAGAGAAATCTTGAGCAAGTCCCAATACCTAACACAGACAAAATTTCCCCTTTATGAATTAGAATATTAATTCCTTCTGTGTCTAATTTCCAAGATAACTATGAATTTAAAAATAATAGAATTAACACACATTGAGTCCTTTTTATGGTCTGACCAGCATTTAAAATGTTAGCTCATTTTTATCATACTTTTGTGTAATTCTGAGAAAGAGAAAAATGGATCTTTCATGATCATTATTTGAAAACTGTAAATATGCCTGAAACAAGATTTATCCCTTCATTCTTTATGAATTCCTTCATCTAATGAACATTGCATTGTGTAACATTATGTGCTAAGAATTCAAAAGTAGATAAGATGAGGTTAGAACTGTAGCCAGAGTTTCTGTCATGTGAAAAACTGGTTACCGAATGTGAGATTACAGAGAGATTGGGAACGGCTACAGGCAGAAAGTCTAAGAGAAGACGGTAGTAACCTAGGATGCTTGAGTGAACTAACAAGTGGTATTGTAAATAGACAGACTGCACCATTAGCTTAGTAAAGTAATATACATATGCATGCATATGTGTGTGTGTGTATATATATATATATGTATATATATATACACACACACACACTATATATATATATATATATATGGATATACACACACATATATATGGATATACATACACATATATGGATATACATATATATAAGGTGGAAATATAGTTCATCTACAATTTACTATGTCAAACTATTTTAAATTGCACATGAACTTTACGTCCACCCCTATATATATAAATAATTCTAACTCATGCCAGTCTAATAGATCTAAGTACATTTCTTTTCAAGGAATACTATCTGTGCATAGATAGAGCAATATATGTACAAATATTAAGGAGGAGAATAAGAAATTATGAAAGTTATTTCAACACTGAACTATAGTATTGCCTTTCAGGAACCATTTTATATTCCAGAGGCCTAAAATGCTAAATTCATGGGTTGCTTATAAAAGCTTTATTATATTGCAAAGGTTATGAGGCAAAGACCAAATGTATTTATTTTATAGTCTTTGAGGCCTCGACAGTCCTTGGAAAATACCTGATCATGTAATCTTTCAATAAACTTTATTAAATAATAGTAAGTATATTTGAAAAGAAATCTTAAGAAAAATAGAATTTAACCTTTCAATAAGAGATTTGAACACAGCAAATATCTGAATTAAACGCAATAAAATTTCATGCTCCTGTTCATGTTTCCCTCTTCATCGTCCTCTTCCTCCTTTTTCTCTTCCTTTTTATCTATAGAGTAAAACTAGTTTGATGGGAGAAAATAATTGTATTGTCTCTCTCCCACTTAGCATTTGGTGAGGAGGGGATTATTAAGCTCAAAAGATACAATTACATTCTTTTCAAGGTTTTATAAATATAAAAATCACCTACATTTAAAAAGCAAAAGATGTATCTGATCTGAAGAGAAAGCAGAGTATGAAAATCACCTATATTTAATTATGGAAAATATCTTTTATTATTGTTTGAGATTCATTGAGGGTACAAAGAATTAGGTTATAATGATTGCGGTTGTTAGGTAATGTCCCTCTTGTAATTGTGTCCTGACACCAAGAGGTGTGTCCTACACTGGGGCCCCCACCCTTCTTCCTCCTCCCCTCTCCCTGATAACTCATTTCCCTACCCCACCCCTTGTATTAGATCACTTACTGCCTTCATATTAGAATTGCGTACATTAGATTCTTGTTTCTCCATTCTTGGGAAGCTTTACTAAGAATGTATTCTACCTCCATCCAGGTAAATACAAAAGATGGAAAATCTCCATTTTTTCTAATGGCTGAATACTATTCTATTGTTTACATATACCACAACTTGTTAATCCACTCCTGGGTTGGTGGGGATTTAGGCTCTTTCCATATTTTGGTGATTGTAAATTGAGCTGTGATAAATAGTCTAGTGCAAATGTCCTTATGGTAAAAGGATATTTTTCTTCTGGGTAGATGCCTGATTATGGGATTGCAGGATCAAACAGGAGGTCTAATTTAAGTTCTTTGAGGATTCTCCATATTTCCTTCCAAAAAAAGTTGCATTAGTTTGCAGTCCCACCAGCAGTGTAAAAGTGTTCCCTTCTGTCCACATCCATGCCAGCATCTCCAGTTTTGAGACTTTGTGATATGGGCCATCCTCACTGGGGGTAGGTGATATCTCACGGTGGTTTTGATTCGCATTTCTGTGATAATCTGGGATGATGAGCATTTTTTTTTTTTCATGTTTATTAGCCATTCATCTGTCTTTGTCAGAGAAGGTTCTGTTCATATTTCTTGCCCAGAGGTAGATGGGACTGGTTACTTTTTTCTGTTGATTACTTTGAATTCTCTGTAGATACTAGTTACCAACCCTTTGTCAGACTGATACCGTGCAAATATCTGTTCCCATTCTGATGATTGTCTTTTTGCTTTACTTGTGTCCTTAGCTATGCAGAAGCTTTTCAGCTTAATTAAGTCCCATTTGTTAATTTGTGTTGTTGCGATGGCTGCTGAGTCTTTGTCAGAAAGTCTTTCTCCAGTCCAACATCATCAAGTGTTTTTTCCCCACACTTTCTTCTAAGATTTTTATTGTTTCATTTCTTTGATTTAAGTCTTTTATTCAACTTGAGTCAATTTTTATAAGGGGTGAAAGGCATGGGTTGAGTTTTAATCTTTTACATGTGGTTATCAAGTTCTCCAAGCACCATTTGCTAAATAGGGATTCTTTTCCCAGTCGCATGCTTTTGTTTCGTTTATCAAAGATCAGCGGGCAAGTACAGACTGGTTTCATCTCTTGGTTTTCTATTCTGTTCCATATGTCCATGTCTCTATTTTTGTGCCAACACCATGCTGTTTTGATTACTGTGGACTTGTAATGTAGTCTGAAGTCTGGTAGGATGATGTCCTCGACTTTGTTTTTGTTACTAAGAATAGCCTTAGCTATAAGGGTTTTTTCTGGTTCCATACAAAACAAGTTCTGTTTTTTTCCAGTTCTTCAAAATTTGACGTTGGTATTTTAATGTGGATAGCATTGAATCTGTAGATTGCTTTGGGTAGAATAGACATTTTGAAAATGTTGATTCTTCCCACCCAAGAGCATGGCATGTTCTTTCATTTGTTATTGTCTTCTGCAATTTCTTTTCCTCGGGTTTCATAGTTCTCCTTGGAAAGATCTTTCATCTCTTTTGTTAGGTATATTCCTAAGCATTTCATTTTCTTTGAAGCTACTGCGAAGGGAATTGGGGCCTTCATTTGCTTCTCAACTTGGCTGTTATTGGCATATACAAAGGCTACTGATTTGTGAACATTGATTTTATACCCTGAAACATTCCTGTATTTCCTGATGACTTCCAGGAGTTTTGTGGTGCAGTTTCTGGGGTTTTCTAAGTATAAGATCATATCATCAGGAAAGAGGAAGAGTTTGACTTCCTCTGCCCCCATTTGGATGCCCTTTATATCCTTCATCTCTTGTCTGATTGCATTGGCTAGAACTTTCAGAACTATGTTGAATAGTAGTGGTGAGAGTGGACATCCTTGTCTGGTTGCAGTTCTAAGTGGAAATGCTTTCAGTTATATACCATTCAGTATGATGTTAGCTGTGGATTTGTCATACATGGCTTCAGCTTAAGAAATGTGCCATTTATGTCTATTTCCTTAAGTGTTCTGTTAGAAAAGGATGTTGAATTTTGTCAAATGCTTTATCTGTACCTATTAAAAGTGTCATATGGTCTTTGTTTTTAATTCTATTGACAGAGAGTATTACATTTAGAATTTGCATATGCTAAACCACCCTGTATCACTTGGATGAAGCCTAATTGATCATGGTGTATAATTTTTTTAATGAGTAGCTGCAATCTATTAGCTAAGATTTTGTTGAGTATTTCTGCATTGACTTCATTGGACTGAAGGAAAATATCTTATAAATACATCTTTAAAACTACATATGTACAAATATACACATATTCCTTATCTGGGATATAAAACAATAGCTAAATTATGTGTGTTGAATAAAACCTGACCACATTTTACATTTCATTTTTGAAGAAGCTATTTTAATCACCCCAAATAGTGAAATTCCTTCCTAAAAGCAACTTTTATAATTTTATTTAATCTTTAAAATATCTCATCTTTTCTCTGTTGATTAAAAAAAAGTTTAGTTTGTCTGGATAGTTCAGATTCTATAGCTTCTCTTAAAAGGCTCTGTTGAGAAGTCATTAAAACTTGCCTACTGTGCTTCTGAAAACTGGATCTGATTTTGTGACCTTCATGTTTCACTTTTAAAATTTCAATCTGTCTGAAATCACTAGCTTAGTTCTCCTTTTTGCCTTTACCAAAATCCTCTCTATTGACCTCAGTTGGTTTGACCCTCACCCACATACAGTATGATTAATACCAAAGTGAAGCTGCATTAAGCATTTGCTTTGACAGGCTCATTATCTTTCCTCTTTGTTATTTTTTTTTTTTAGTCCTTTTTGATATGTATAAATTCCTTGGAAACTGACAAGAGGCTTAGGGTGATCTTCTGCCCCCCTAAATAAGCTTTTATCTACGCCATTTCAAATGCTACAGCAATATTAGAATATATCATCCTTTTTACTTTGAAAACAGAGCAGTCTATTTATTGAAAAAATCAAATAAAAGGGAACAGATTAATCAGAGGTCATGTAACTTTGTCTCTCCTGGGGAACAACATTCTAAAGCTCTGTAGAAAAACTGTTTACAACTGATTTCTGCAATCAACTAATCTGCTCCTTTGTATATTTCTCTCTTAATTAATGTAAATATTAACATTATTAAATGCAAGGACATCTGCACAAATAAGAAGAAATATTCTCATTATTGCAAATAGCGCAAGCACACTGCACGACAATCCAACACTAAAGGGCATGCCTGGAAAAAATTCTACCATTTCTACAAAATTCAATATCAGCATAATTTCTATCAATAAGTATAAAATTATAGACTCCTAGATATATACTCTTTTTCTCCATGATATATATGTTGTATGTCATAATCATAAATATTTCCAGAAAAGTACAGGATTAAGTAGTTCTACTCTGTCATAGATGACATAACTTAGCATTTCTTATTCTCCAAAATCATATTGATATGGTTGCCGGTGAAGTAAGAGCAGAATGCAAAGCTTTTAAATTCAGTTATAAAGAATGTCTGCCGAACTTTGCCTGCTATTGCTAGCAATGATGATGGAATAAGAGACACTATTTCTTTTTTTTTTTTTTTTCCCCCTTACTAAGCTAAGTGCTGAAGTCTAATGAAAATTATTAATGAGCTGTATATAAAACTTATCAGTGCTTTGTATTTTTCAATATTATTATTGAAAAAGAAAAGAAAATCAGTGGCAACATGTTGGAAAGCACAGCAAATGAGACATTGGGCTTGGAGTCAGACATTTCCACTTCATACTAGTACATGTCTATCACTGGGAAAGTTATCAAACAACTTCTTGTAGCTTCAATTTCCTTACCTGTAAAATGGGAATGAAGAACTTAGTAAGACATTTAATGTGTAAGGCCTGGTGCCTAACTCATGTGAAAGACTCAACGAAGAGTGATATTAATAGTCATTGTATGATTGAGCTTCAGTATCCTAATTCCACGCAGAAGATAAAGGCCAGTCAAGAACTATTATTATTACTGTCTAACATGAATCAATAAGAATGGTCTGTGGAATGATGACTTACATTTCAGCATGCATATCTCATACCTATAGAACCTTTCAATGAACCTTTCATTATAGTTATTTATTTAACTTAATATTTACTGAAATAGGCAGGATGTATGTATTACGCATATTTATCATTAAAATGCAGCAATGATGTAGTTTTCACATGTTCAGTTTTATGATATATCCTCTAAGGAAGGTGCATAAAAATTTAAGAAATTAATGACAATTTACCATGCATTTCCACAATAGTCACATCCATTATTTACTTATACCTATCTGTTATTTTTCATTACTCACTTACTGAACTCAGGCCTGAAGAAGAGAAATGGAATTCTTTCTGAAACAAGGAACTAAGTTTCAGGGGTAGCCTTAAAATCTTCTCTTTAATTGTCCTTTAATAAAGTTAGAGTAAGACTTTTGAAGGAATTCTGCTTGTGAAATTGAATGTGGTTATGCTTAACTTTTCATCTCCTGCTTCAGAGTTATTCAGGTTTCAAAGTGTGTAGTTATAAATGATCAAATTAGTTAATAATTTTCAGAGAACATAAAGTATTAAGTGGAAATTGCATTTAGAAAATGAACAAAAAAACAGTACACAGTAAGTTGGACTTGTGGCTCTGAAGTAAGGCCTGAGCTCTAGTCTTTATATTTGCATACCTTTGGCTAAATCCTGAAAACCTATAAACCCTATTTTTATTGCTTTTAAATATGAGTATGGATAATAGGAATATTCAAATCCCAGGTTGGTTGTAAGGACGATTATACAGTATACAGTGGCCAACATGGTGCCTAGTACACGGTGAACACTCACTGAATAAAACTCACTATCCTAAGGGGCAAAAATAAATCTTTCTTCAAACAACAGAGAATCTACAACTTAGGGACTGCATATAATAAAACATGTTATAATTGGTCATTGCATTATCCACACTAAAATAAAAGGCAATAGTTTCAGAGCAACTGTTTTTGGAAGATGACTTGCTTCTTTGATCCAATGTCACATTTCCTTTAATGACAAGTAAATTCATGAAGCATAATCTAAAATTTGTATTAATTTTTTTCTTCCACTATAATCATGTTTTTAAAATAGCTACTTTTAGAACCTAATATAAAAGCATGTTCAAAAATAACAAACTAACATTTATTGCATATCAATGAGGAGCCATGCCCTCTGTAAGCTGTCTTTCATAAATGCAAGGTATAAAAAAATACTGCAAAGTGAAATTTCTTTGCTGGATTTCTCTTTCTTTCTCTATGCTGTGTTAAAGAAACTAATGTTAGCTGAAGACATTCTTCAAGGTAACATTGTGATAAATAAAGGTTTGTGAGTTATAAGAAAACAGTTATAAGAAAACTGTTACCTAAGGCAATTGGATTTTTTTAGATGGAAAAAACCACGGCCAATTCCAAACTTATTACATAACTATTTTTTCTGCCCTTACAATTAATTCGCATTTTTCTCCAAATGAACTTACTTAAAGATGTGAGAGCACGTAAAAAATTTTCTAAGTGTTAGGAAGAGTTAAAAAATGAATTTTCTACCCAGGCATGCATATTTCAATCCATGATACAGATAAGGTACTCAAAGACTCTCACTTAATTCATACATGTTTTTGGTATGTGTAGAGTAAGAATCTGAAAAGATAAAAGCCTCTGTGAAATATTATGAAGTAGACTGTGGATAAAAACATTCCAAAATAATTAAAAAGCTCCTGGAGGCTGTGTTATAAAAATACATAAATTCAATATACTCAGAGATCAAAACTTCGACTGAAAAATAAATCTATGGCATTCATGCGGTCCACTATTTAACTTTAATGACATAGCCAGAGTATGAATCCATCGAGGTGAATTAAATTTCTCTTTAGATCATCAGCAATGTATTCCCATAGGCTTTAATTAAAGTTTAAGATCAATTCTTTTCAAATCAGTTGGTAAGACCCAAAACATGCGTTAACCATGTATTGTAGGTACTTACAAGACTTGACTGATAATAAACCCATGAGGTAGATACTTTTATTCACACTATTTTATAGACGAATCACAGATCTTAAAGTAAATCAAGGTCAATCAACTTGTAAGTGCTGAACCAGAATTTAAATTTAGGCAGTACAGTCCCAGAACCTATATTTAGTCACTGTATTATGCTCTCATAGAGCAGATTAGAGTTAAAAGTAACCTCAAACTGACTCCTTGATATAAACTATTATGATGTTGTATATATCTTACTGGTGAAATACTACATACTATGGATTCAGGAGTTAGAATACTCGTAAGTTATTTCAGAATCCAATTTCTAGGCACATGGGTAGCCTGCAATATCGCAATGGTGCTAAGGAAGCATAAGTTCAGTATGATTAAATTTTATTAGTCATTGACAAACCCACACACCTCCATTTGCACACATGCATGTTTGTGTACACACACCCAGGTACAGACATGCACACACTCACAGACACACATGGAGAACTAACACTCACATAAGCCTGAGCTTATCAGTTCCCACAGAGCTGAGTTATTTGAAGCAGTAGATGAAGGAGAAAGAAGGCAGTTTTATGATCTGATAAAAACAAATAACAAAGAGAAGATTCCCCTAAAATAGTTTCCAAGGTAACTGGTTATGGGCTTGGAATCTATAAATAGGAGTACTGAAAGTCTAAGCTCAAAAAAAAAAAAAAAAAAAAAAAAAAGGGAAAATAATGCTATTATTATAAAAAATGTAAATAAAATGAGAAATTAAACCCATAGACACAGAAAAAAGAAGTTACAGAAAATGCATTTATGTTGCTTACATATGTCCATTATATACATTATAATCTCTATTTATTGGATTTTGGAAAATGGAGATATTGAAATAAAATCTTTAAATTGAGTTTATGTACATTGATTACTATAAATAGATTAAATGTAACTATATACATAGTTTTATATTTATGTTAATAATATGTATGTAATTAGTGATAATGCAGTTAGCTATTATTATTTAATAGGAAATTATTAATAGGTTTAGCATATACTTAACCATATAGGCTTTATATTAAGTATCATAAACTTAATAAGATTTAAATGAGTTGTTAAATTTTTATTCTTTTATACACAAAGAAAACTTAACTAGTAAAAATGATCAAAGATCATCAGCACTATCTCTATAACTTAGGCATGTAGAAATTACTAAAACAAAATTATGTAATTACTTATGAAATGAATGAATGATTACCATCTCTTTGTATTATTTGGACACTATTAGAATTTCATTTGCTCTGGTTCTAAAGAACCAACCTAAACTATAGCTGTGTCTTCACTAATGTCTCTTACATACAAAAATGTCTCTAAAATTTAATATTCATTGAATAACAATATGCCAGATTAAGGTTCTTAACCTGAGTATCTTTTAAATATTTTTCACCTATGTGATGAGTTTTTGTTTTGGAAAGATTTACTTATTCAACCAGTTAGTGGCAAGAACTGTTTTAAGCATAAACTGTAATAGAATGAACCTTCACTGGGGTCTGGACAAATGTCATAAACAAGCCTAGACATAATTTTCTTCCAAACTTCAACAGTCAATGAAAAGAAATGAAGTACTAACATATCAAAACAAAATTAAAAATATGAGGTTTCTGTTTTTTTTTAGACAGTCTCCTTCTGTCACCCTGGGTAGAGTTCCCTGACATCAGAGTCATAGCTCACAGCAATCTCAAATTCTTGGGCTCAAGAGATCCTCTTGCCTCAGCCTTGGGAGTAGCTGGGACTACAGGTGCCCTCAGCAAAGCCCCACTATTTTTAGAGAAGGGGGTCTCGCTTTTCCTTAGGCTAGTTTCAAACTCCTGAGCTCAAGCGATCCACCAGCCTCAGCCTTCCAGAGTGGTGGGATTATAGGGGTGAGCCACTACGGCTGGACCAAAAATAGGAGTTTTTACACTCAACTATGCCAGGCAGGGAAAGCAAATAAACCTTGGCATTTTTCATTGTGACATAATTTTAAATACCTTCGCTTCTTTATGACTATCAGCACTAGTGCAATGATGAAACAGAGCTGTCAAAGTCAAACTGACAGAAGAAAATGTGAAAACTGAGTAACATGTGCCTAGGTGATGCCTCCAGGTAGACCAGGCCACCACATTCACTAATCGCTATAATACTCTGCTCTTTTTGAGTGTCAAGTATGAGTCTCTCGCACACACTAAATATAATGAATGCAAAATTAAATGAATAATTTAAGGATAAATCTCCATTATTTATAATTCTAAGTTCTATATTCCTTTGTCACTTGAAGAAATAAAAAAAATAGGTCTTCATTTTGGGGATTTATCATTTGATAAACCACTAAAATAAAATCATCATATTTATGAGCACTCTGAAAAAGAGTCAAATGGAATTTAAATCATATCAAAAGTGCATTTAGTTCCATTTAATTGCTAATTTGCAAGAGATTGAAATCCAGACACTGAGATAAAAGTGCATAAATTTATATTCAAATGCAGTTTCTCATAGTATAAAATGCATATGAGATGAACTTATAAGGGAAATACTTTTTTAATAGCATGAGGACAAAATGTGTCACAGGATATATTATATTATATTATTTTCTCTTTTTAAAAAATGATACAAAATTACATGATGAGGTAAAAATATTGCATGTATACAAAATTTGACCTAATTTAATTTCCAAATGTATGTGCTAATTTAATTTCCAAACATATGTGCGTCTCATCACTGGCTCTCCTCTGATTTGCTGTTTTCTCTATTTTATTACCACTTTCTTTTCTGTTCTCCTCCACACCTTTCTATTACTAAACATGGTCTCCACATCTGTTCTAGGAATCTTATTTTAAGTGACTTAGGCTATTCTTTCATATTTCATGTCACCCAAAGATCACCTTTCAACTTCCGTTATTAACGGCTAACAGTATCATGCATCTTTGTAGTCATGGAGTTTTTCTGGTGAAATGAGCCTCACGTCTTGACCACCTCTGCTTTCCTAAACCAAACTTATGCACAACATGTTCAGAATAAAGTCCAAAACATGCAGGTGTATATCAGAAAGCTAAAAATCCCCAAATTCATGAAAGACTTTACATCCTACGTTCAAACAGGAGGCACAAAGCCAGTGTCACGCAGGGAGGCTTGGCGCTGCTTTTGCAGACGACAAAAAGGACTTGAGACGCCATCGTGTCACTGGACCTGGATATTTGAAAGCACGATGGCTTTGGGGATAAATGTTGCAGTGAGAGTGAATTTAAAAAGTTTCTTCTAATAAGGTAACAACATCTAGTTTAGGAAGTATCACAAAACGATTCTTCAAGGACAAAATATAGTTTCTGGAAGTGTTTTCTTTAGTCCACAATTTTTTTTTTTTTTAATTGAATTTGATGTTGTAGGGAATGGTTTAGAAGAGTCTCAAATTTACTTCAATTCTGCCACTGCCAATTGTCCAGGACTGGCACGGTTCACTTGCTTATGACCTGACCATTCACTGAGCTTGGAGTTTGGTGATGTCTATTTCATAGCCATTAATTTTCCACTGTGCCAGGAAGACAGTGACATTCACCAGTATGAGAAAGAAACAAGTGATCAGAGGCACAGCGGTAATAGTTCCCTTGCACAACACACAGTCTTGTCAAGATGTATATAGCAGAATTAAATGCAAACATTTATGTTAACGTTTAAAAATAACTACAATTTGGATTTAGCTAACTTCATTTTGCTCTGGAGTTTTCACTTCCAGTGATAATGGGGTATGTAAGGAATTGGTGAGCAGGGATAAAATGCCAACCAAAGGCCAATGTGTGGCTAGACTTGCCAAGAGCTCTGCCTCCCAGGTTAAAACTGTCAAGTGAGTGAATGTATGAAGTCAGTCAAAGTTCAAGCTCCCTCAGAGTAAGGTGGCTATTGATTGTCCAAATTGACAGTTTTGACAATGAACACAGGATTTGAACATAATTCAAAGGTATTAATTGATTCACTACAGGTGAAAATTTGGAAAACTAAAAATGAATTCTATCTGTTAGATGCGTTTCTCCCCTTCAAGGAAGCTTCCCTGGTCCTGTTTTTCTAAATCAGGAATCTGAGAACAGAAAGAAGCAGGTTTACCTTTGCAAAATAAAACGAGGGGCTTCTGATTTCTATGCTGTGTCCAGTATCTGACATGCCACTTCTGAGACACACTCACCCCATAAGGTAACAGGCCCCCGAGGGTAAATGCAAATGGTACCACTGGGATCCTCTGGGGTCATTTTGCTGTAGTCTCCACTCTCGTCTGTTCAAGGCACCTTGTGCCCCAGCCGTGGTGCTGAAAATTTCCTGTCTTTTCTTTCTTTCTTTTTTTTTTTAATTATTAAATCATAGCTGTGTACATTAGTGCAGTCAAGGGGTAAAATGTGCTAGTTTCATATACAATCTGAGATATTTTCATCAAACTGTTTAACATAGCCTTTATGGCATTTTCTTACTTACTGTATGAAGACATGTGTATTCTATACCCATACATAGGAAAAGAGGTGACTGGAGCAGTTAATTCTTAGAAAATGGCTCTGTTGTCCTTTTTTTTTTTTAATTCAATTTTTCTCTTCTTTTTAAAACTTCTCTTGTAAACTACACAGACTAGAAAGTCTTCCCCTCTTTATGTCTTAAATTACATCCACAATTCAGACAAAACTGAACAAAGGAAGATATTCTTTAGCGTCTTAAAGGGCTGATGGATCATTCAGTCTGTCACTCCAGCTGAAAATTGAGCAACTTAACTGCCAAATCGTATGGCAGAGAGGCCTTGGTGTGCAACATCACAGAGTTCCACCTTAACTCAATACATTTTATTTGCACCCGAAAACACATGGGGTTGACATGAGAATCAAAGTATAGTATTTTCCTTCTCCCAGGAAGAGAATAGGCCCCAGATACCTGCAACTTCCAAAGCTAAGGAAAGACCAGCTACAAATTATTTTGTTGAAATTGGATGACAAATTAGTATAAAAATGGATTTCCCTAGCTTCACCACAAACTCTAAGATTCGAGTTTCTTTTTATCTTTTATATTTGGCTTAAAATAGTGAATATGAAAACGTAGCACCTGAAAGATAAGAAGAATTCAATAAATGTTATTTTTCCTATTTCTATGTCTTTCCTTCCATCCACCCACCACCTATGTCTCCTTTCAACTGCTCCCCTACCTGAGACTTCCTTTCTCCTTTCTCCACAGCACACATCTGCCTCTGTCTTCTCAACTGAAGCCATCCAGGTGAACGCTACTTCTTTATTTTCACTTCACAATAGTTTTTTACTTCTACTTTTCTTGTGCTCTGCCCCTTTTATCTCTGAGGAAGAAAAGACACTTTCTTTTCCGTTCTTTCCCCCTTTAAAACTTTCCTCTCCTTCTGAACCTCGTTCAAATGATAAGTCTTTATAAATATCTTTCCATCTCTCCCTTTCTTGACTTCCCATTTTGGAATTAACCATCATTTTCTTGAATTCCTAGAAAACTCTGGGCGCATCATCGTCGTAACTTCCTAATATCTTTGTAATCCACATGCTAACACCTTTACTAAATTGTAAAATCTTTGAAGTCAAGGATAATTTACCTTTCTAAATTGACTATTAGTGTCTAGTAGAATTTGGATATTGAATTGATATTGGATTTGGATATCAGTCAATATCCAAATTCTAGTAGAATTTGGATATTGAATTTGGATATTGAATTTGGATATCAGTCAATGATTTGTGAACTAAATAATACTGATGATTTGGACTATACATCACAATATCCTTTAAATTCTCATATCCCTGTGCCTCCAAATCAGTAATCCTTGCTGGTCTTTTCCAGGTATCTAAGATGGTTAACCTAGTTAATCTGTTTTATATCATGTATTTTCCTTACATTAATCATTAAGAAATACATAGGGTGTGCTGAAAATATCCAGCAATGCATGTCTGTATTTTTATGTTATATGGCTGAATACTTTCCAGACAGACTTGATATATATCAGGACCTTTGAGAAATATGGTATTTATAAAAGAAAATAATTTAAGTCTACAGTGCTGAGAAACTATAAATATATGTATAAGCTTGAAGCAAAAAAAGAAAAAAACAAAATAGAAAGGGTGATTGGGATGATGTTCCCAGCTTGCCTGGGTCTGCGTTTAGGATCAGGCAAAGATTGCTAAGAACTCAGCTAATGTGGGGAATGAAACAAACACATGTGTCCAGCCAGGATGGAAGAACGGGGTCTAGGTAACTGTTTGACGTGTGAAATATTGTTGCCTGGGGATATCCCTTACAAAAAGCTACCCAAGCACCGACCCGAGGAAACAGAGAAAGCTGACTGACCAGAAACTAGCTCAAATTTACCTGTTGTAAAAAAATTGAGAGCATAATGATTAATTTATTACTTCATTTCTTATACTTTTCAAATTACCTTTGATTTCTTTACCATATGCTCTGTTTACTTTCCTGTAACTAATACAAATATCTTCAATGATTCCACACAGCATTATAATCATTTAAAAAAATATGAATCAGTCTATCAGAAACTTGAAAAATATTTATAAATTTAGAAATCCAAATGAAATAAATCCCAAAATTCTAGTATTGTACATACACATCACAACTTTAGAAAGTATTGACCAAAGCAATATTTTGGTGGCACATAGTAAAAAATTAGTAAATATTACTGACTTACTAATCATTTAAAGATTGTTTGCTGTTCAATTTCTATTATAAAAATAAGAGCAAATGGTTTCTTAAAAGCTTTTAGTTAGCCATACTATTCCTTTCATATTCCTCCACAGCTCTTCAACTTATTTGGACTCCAACATAAATTACTTTAAAACCCTAAAAACTCAGTTGGAGCTCGAAATCTCTAATATATTACTTCCCTCAAAAACAAACAAACTAAAAACCCACCTCTCCTTTATCTCTTTGACTGAATAAAAGCAGTGGGGGGAGGATGAGCAACAGTGAAACCTGGTTCCGTCGTCCCGCTGGAAAGAATCATTGGTCCTTTGTCAAGTTCTCTTTAAAGATTTCAAAAAGTATTTGGTCTTTGACACCCTCAGAAGCCCTGTGTGAGGGGAAGGCCTGGCACAGGTTCAGCGCACACCTCAGCCCCTTATTCATGCATCTCCTTCGGCCTGGCATGTTTCCCCGCCCCCTCACCAGCGTCCTTTCAAAAAATGTTAAATGCCACTTCTTCAGAGAGGCCCCATGACATGTGAAACAAATCTAAGCCCTCAGTTATATGCTTTCCTGCCAAAAGCACTTTTCCTCTACAGAAATCACCATAGCTTTAGTTGCTTATTAAATGTGGAAAAAAAAAACCCAAACTGGCTTTCTCTCTTTCCCGTGATGTAGTCTTGGCTGCAGCAGGAGGGCAGAGACCCGGTGCTCACTATTAAATGCTTAATAACAACTCAATGCATATTTACTGAGTGAATAAGGACAGAGAAAAGCATTCATAGATTAACCTACAAAGAATGTCTAACTTCGAAGACAAATAATTGTTAGTGTCTCTCTATCACGCAGATAGAGACAGAATACCTGCTGGAAGTTATAAGGACCTGCTCCATCAAGGCTTTGCCAAGGTAGAGCGCTTTCATGGAGCACAAGCCATCCTTCCACACAGCAATCACGACAATCAAAAGGTTGTTCCTAAACAACGTCACTTCCATCAAGAGGATGGAAGGGAGCTCCTGATTCTCATCCACCTCTTCTTACACCCCAACATATACAAGTTGTCCAGGGTGCCCTCAAATTCAGCAACTATCCACTCCCTGCCCGGGCTCGACCTCTTCTATGAACAGTCTACACACCTTCCCCCACCATCCTATCCAGCGGTAGTTGTTTTTTCAAACAGCTTTGTATCTCTGGGTAGAATATATGCATTTTCTCTCTTTTCCTATCATTACCCTTTCACATCATTTTCTTTTATTCCTCCTAAATTATGCCATGCTTTAAAATCTCATGTCATCAGATTATAGCCTAAACATTGTCATTACTAAAAACTACAATTCTTCCATAGTTTCCTGCATTCCACTCTTTATTCCTTCACACTTTTTTCCAAAAATCCTTCCACCCTCAAACTTTCTCACTGTCTCTTACTTTTTTTTTTTTTTCTATCACACTAACTGAACTGGGGAAACTAGAACTGATCTGTTACTGTGTTTTTTTCACTATGCAAACATCTATTTACCTAACAACTGGATAGTTGGTAATTGGTTGGCAATTCAATATGTTATCCAAAACTAACCATGGATAATGGGAGGTTGTGGCTCACGATTAATATAACACATAGAAGTGGGAACAAAATGGCACTTGAGAAATAGTCTATATTTCTACCATTGAGTATTGTGACTGACTGGAGTACAGGAGAGATTTAAAGGCAGCAGTTGATGCTATGAAATAATTGCCATTTATGTACCAATAGATTCCTAATAAAAGAAAACTGATCATTAGCAAATTATTTGAAATATTATGTACATAATTTTCATGACAGTGAACTACTTAATTATTAACATTCATATCCCACTGACATAGTTTAACTCACACCTTTTCATAATATTTATATGGCTGCAGGTGTATCAACAATTCTACCAAAAACAAATTGAGGGAAATTAGCTTTTATATTCTAACTTCTTTCTGTCAGAAACTGGCAGATTGCTTCAAATCTGTGTCATAAGATTTTGAAAATATAATGATCATAAAGTGAATAACGTTCAAGGAGGAAAAAAAGTGAGATGAATGGAAGTATCCAACAGCTGCCAATCAGAATTAAATGATACAATCAAGTTACTACCTGACAGTCAAGAGAAGGATGACTCAATAGCAATGTTTACTTCTCTATTCAGTCATATCCTATGAATGCCATTTTTAAAAGATCCAGATTGTACTTGGAAAAGATGTGGATATATTATTCTTAAACTCCTATAATTAAAGATGGAAATGTAGAATGAAGTGCATACAACTGTCATTCCCTGATAAGGAGACCCCCTCCCCTGTCTTCAATCTTGAAACACCTGTGATGTAAAGAATTTTAACGCATCATATTTGATCCTTAAGACACTGATAAGATAAGATAAGAAACCACCTGGTAATTAGGTTTATGGAGTTGGTCTCTGACAATATAAATACACGGTGCTCAGCAAAACATTTCATCAGCTAGAAGGCACTGCTATGATCTTAAGATTTTTTACATCAAGAATATAATTAAACTAACTTTATTGGCAAGCAACCAAATGAACTGCTGCATCTAACTCATAAGAATGATTTCGTTCAGTCCATTTTCAGTATGTCTGTCATATAGTCCACCTCCAAGAAAGTGTCTTAAGGTTCTTTACTAGGTGTGTCATTTTCTAAATAGGGTATTTCTAGGAAAGAAAGTAAAACCGTAAAAAATAAGTGCTGTGAGAAAAGGCTTAAAGGACTGTGGGGGAGGGGTGATGCCTGAAAGGAAAGAAGTGTGCATTGCTGGAGAAGTCTTCAAAGAAGATCTGTCTTCAAGGAATTCCTCCATGCTCCAGAAGGCACAGGATTGAGGTGTGCGTGTGTGTGTTTATATGCATATATGTATGTATACATGTGCTTGTATATTATTGGTAGCTGAGCCATCATGTTCTGCATTCCAATTTTTGATGAGATACTTTGACAATCTCATCCTGTGTTTGTGTTCAGTTTATCCCACAGCCATTGTTATGTTTTCCTGAGGGGTGGAGGATGAAAACTTTGTCCACCAGACTTTCTTTTCCTACCTGATGCCTCTTCCACTTTCTGATATAACTTAACCTCCCTTCCGAATCCAGAGTCCACAGTCATTTTTACTCTACTTTCAGTAGCTTAAACTCCTGTGCTTTCCTATCCTTTGGTAACACTCTTCTAAAAAACACTAAAACTCCATTCCTTTAACCTAGTCAATTCTGCTGAGAAACACATATCATATAACAGGAGAAGATATGTTTTTAAATGATTACCAACCTCCACTGAGTGTTCAAAATTGCCCTATACTTATACTGTTACTAATCAGTTCTCCCATTTTTCACTGTCTATCTTTAAACAATTTCCATTTCCTTGGAATCTTGGATCTTGCTGCCTTCCTTTCTGACCTTGGCCTCTTTCTCTTGCTCTCCTTCCAGAACAATGATAGGCTCCTCTACCCCACCCCTTCATCCAAAGCCTAACAATTTATCTTTCGTATATCATCCCCTTGACTTTTTTAGGAATGTTATGCTATCAATTATTTTCTTTGACTATAGTTTATCAAGTCTTTCATCATCTAGCACAAAAGAAAAAAATAGATTAGATGGAAGACAGATGGAGAGATAGATAAAATGATTGTTGACCTAAGAACGACCTGACTCCACCTATCTGCCCCGACCTTCACTTTTGAAGGTCTCTCTCTTTTTCCATTCTCAGGCAGTCAGTCAAGGTACTTCTCCACATGGGTTGTCTTCAACTTTTCCTGGCCTCCCCTTGGGTCTTTGTAATGAGTTCTATGTCTGAAAGCCCAGTGGCATCCTCCTTATTCTTGTCTTCCCTGATCTCTCAGCAGCATTTAACATTGTTGATTACAATGTTGTTCTCAGGACGAGCCCTTTTCTCAGTTTCCCAGACACCACACCCTTCATATTATCTACCTCTGGCTGGTCTCTCGCCCTGAAAGTCTTCCTTGTTGAGTCATTTTCTTCCAAAATCTTGGTTTACCAAGTGTTGCAAGTTACTGACTAAATACCCATCTCTTCACACTGCACTGTCCTAGGCGATTTCTTTGAATCCCCAAAATTTAGATTACATGAGTTAATACCATCAAACCTGGCTCTCCAGACACATAATCTTGTCTTCTTACCAGGCTTTCATGTGGAGGTCTCAGGCATTTCAAAGAAAATAGATCCAAAATGGAAATTATGATTTTTCTTTCCACCTTTACCTATGTGGTCTTATAACTAAATGTATAAAACCAAGAAATCATCCTAGATGCCTTCCTTTTTTGTGCTTGCTATATATATATATATATATATATATAAAATAAACAAACTAATCAGCACTATTATTTCCATCATGGACTATTCTCACATTCAATTTTCTTTCTTCTTGATCAAATTTTGCCTGACAGTTTACTCTTAATTTTTACTCAGCTAACTCCATTTTTGTGTCACATTTTTATTTAAGTATCATTTTTAAAGGACACAGAACTTGAGTGTCCTTACTTTGATTGGTGAACAGTTTGTATGTGGCTTCTCATACCTTCCTACAATGGTTAGTCTTATGTGTCAAATGTCTAGGCTATAGTACTCAATTATTTAATCAAACACTAGTTTAGGTGTTGCTGTGAAGTTATTTTGTAGATGTGATTAAAATCTATAATCAATTAACTATAAACAAAGTAGATTACCCTTGAGAGTGTGAACTGGCTGCATCCAATCACATGAAAGGCTGTAAGAGCAAAAACTAAAGTTTCCCAGAGAAAAACTTTTTCCTTAAGATGGTAGCATCAACTCATCAACCCTTCTGCCTGAGTTTCCGGCCTGCTGGCTTGCCTTTTAGATTTAAACTAGCAAAGACCCAATGATCTTATGAGTCAATTCCCCAAATGAAATTTCTTTATATACACAAATACACGTGTATGTATGTGTGTGTGTGTGTGTGGGGGGGGGGTAATAGTTTCACTTAGAACCATGATACAGTTTCTACAGTACCTTCTACCTTTTTAGCATTCAGCATATCCATAATCATATCTTCAAAATTTATTTTTTCTACAATATTACAACATCTATGACAGCTGGATATAAGTCTGTTATTCTTCAGTATCCTGGAATGAAGTATATTTTCTAACAGATGTAGTACATGTTAAAAAAAAACTTGCTGAAGGGCAGTGCCTGTGGCTCAGTGAGTAGGGAGCTGGCCCCATATGCCAAGGATGGCAGGTTCGAACCTGGCCCTGGCCAAATGGCAACACAAAATAGCCGGGTGTGGTGGAGGGTACCTGTAGTCCAAGCTACTCAGGAGGCTGAGGCAAGAGAATTACCTAAGTCCAAGGGTTGGAGGTTGCTGTGAGCTGTGATGCCATAGCACTCTACTGAGGGTGACGAAGTGAGACTCAGTCTCAAAAAAACAAAAAAAAAAAACAAAAAAAAAAACTTGCTGAGAAAGTAAAGTATAAAGGATTTTGTAGGTCTTTTGTGATAGTCATTGGTATACTGTACATTGCATAAAATACATTTATGAATACACTTCTTTACAAAAAGGCAAGGTGGCCAAATTTCCCTGCACACAGTAGTTAAGTTATTTAATAGAAGCTCTATTAAAACAACTTTCAGACTTTGGAATTAGTATAATATTGCCAAACATTAATTCTAGGGCTCACACAAATTCATATATTTAAAAATAGATTTTCTTGTGATATATTATAATACTAGTGGCCAAATACATTAGGATAAATAGTATTGTAACAGACAGGGCACGGCAGGACCTTTTCAGAGCCTTTGGAGTGCTAATGGGCACAGTAATTCACTGCATGGCGATGTGCTGCACCAGGGAGCATTTATTACACTTAACTTGGTCACAAGAGGAACTTGTTTGGGTTCGCACTGCTTCTTAAGAGAACAGCGTTCCAAAGAATTGACTTTGGGTAGCACTGATGATTTGCTAATTTAGAAGGCACTTGAAATAATTTTCTGTATTCCAACATTACCCATTCTTGGTACTTTAACTTTATTATTTAATGTAATGACCTCACACTCAGTAAACATGTTAAAAACAAGATCTAAAAAGACATATCTTGAGGCTCATGATATGATATCAAAGTGATTCTAAATTTCCAATGAAAAAACAACAGAAAACTTCTTCCTTAAAGGTGATGGCAGTAGGAATAATTCTGCAATATGTGTCCTTGTATAAAAGTGCCTTATAGTCTTATATTTTTAGATTATTACTGAGATTGCTTATTGTGCATATTTACAACTATAGGCACAAATGTATTTGAAAGTGGTATCATTCATTAAAGAGTTCTTACTCTGAAGTTTTAGCATTTATAGAAATCACTCAGAACACTTACTGAAAAGGCAGCTTCTGGACCCAACCCTACTGTTTCTGATTCAGTAAATTTTCAAAAAGCATTCTGATTTTTACATTTTTAATTATGCTCCAGAAGATTTTGTAGCTGCTGAAGCTTTGATATGTCCTGACATGCTTGAGAGAGATGTCACTCCCTGTTCTCTGTAGTAACACTGACTCACATGTTCATGGTTAAAGGCCAGGCAGAAAGTTAACACCTATTATATATAGAAAAATGTGGATATGGAGAGGCTGCATGGTGGATTACATTCATAGTACCCAAAGACGGGTAAGATCACTCTGCATTCAGTCAACCTAAGACAGGGACCAAACCATTGATGTTTGTATCCCCATGACGGGTAAGACTGAAACTGCAAG